>JAJSOF020000045.1:393894-451272 GCA_025594305.2 Periplaneta americana
CAACTTTTAACACTTATATCAATGATTAAATACTAATCTCATGCATACATATTTACAAGTAGAAAAATTTGGAATTGTAGGTGTCTCCTGCTTTTCTTTTTCTGTTGTTATTGCTTTGAAGAGTAATTCACGACTTCGTACTAACACAAGGACGATTGCAATAAGGTCTCTAGTATTGCATAAATGTCAAAAATTAAGCCGGGGTTTATAGAAGACTAGCAGTGATTTTTTAAGTAATTTTACTTGATTAAAGATTTATTAAATTCCCATGTTTACTTAAGTGTACTAGTGTTCAGTAGTGTTTCACAACTTACTACAGATAATTGGACAGCTACAATAGGAATTGGAGCCTTCCATAATGATTGCTAAATTCATGCAAGTAGGCTACTTAGTGACAGAGATTTTGATTTTCCATAATGAATTTTTTATGCTCATACTTATTGAGCTGGAATGATGTATGCAATGTAGCATAAACATTTTCCAAATTCCATGCGAGATTTATTACATTGACATGTTTGTATATGTATAGTGTTGTTGAATGGCTACTGAATTGCAGAATATTTTTCTTTTCCAAATTTATAGATTCCAATGGTTACTTATGTGTACCGTGACCATTAATGTTGGCGACTGTTAACAGATAATAGAAGAGGTGCATTAGGGTCTTGTATTGCAAAACGGATAGCTAAATACATAACAGGACGTATACAGCACTGCCAGTCATTTAGGTTAGTGATTTTTCATAATTTCTTACTTTATGCTACTACTTACAGGGCAGGAATGATGACTTACAGTAGTATAGTGCAATTTTTTTCAAAATTCCCAAAATTCCATGCAAGATTAAGTACATTCTCATGTTTGAATAGGTGTAGTGGTGTTGAATAATCTTCCATAACTTCATAGTGACACATGGGCAGATGCATTAGGGATTCTAGCCATGCATAGCTGTTGCTAAATTCATGCCGTATTTATACAACACTGATAGTGCTTTTGTTTGCTGATTTCATATAAAAATTGACTGAATCTACAAGCCATAAAGCTGTATAATCAACCGAGCTCATGCACAAGTATTTATAAGTAGAACAATTTAGAATTGTAGGCCTCACGTGCATTCTTTGGTGTTGTTGCTTTGAAAAGTAATTCACAACTTCATACTCGTGCTTGGACATCTGCAATAAGGACTCTAGTGTTGTAAAATTATGGAAAATTTAAGTTAGGATTTAGCCTGTATAAGATTGACAATGATTTTTTTAAGTAATTTTACAAGAGAAATGACTTTATACTCAATCGTACAGTGTAGGAATGACAATTAGTTTAGAATAAACTTTTTTCCCGAATTCATATCCGGATTTATTAGATTCTAATATTTGCTTAAGTGTACTGGTGTTCAACAGTAGTTCACGATTTCCTACAGATAACACTGCATAATAAATTTTAACTTTTTTTTTTTTTGCGCTGGACATGTGATACATGTTTTCTGTATAATTTGAGCACAACTTTATTCAATATTTATATAAATGACTTACCCTCCCTATTAGAGGAATCAAACATGAAAACAGCACTATTTGCAGATGATATAGTTTTGTGGACTTCCGGATCTTACAGACATAGAGACAAAATTCAAAATTCTGCTCTTAAAGCTCTAAATCAACTACATGAATGGAATACATCAAATTTGATGACACTCAATTTAAGCAAAAGTAATTACCAAATATTTTCACTTGGTAAAAAAGAAAGAGAATTCAATATCCAATACAATGGCCAACACCTTCCTAGGACTTATGAATCCAAATATCTTGGAGTTATTATCGATAGTAAGTTAACATGGAGCAATCATTTGAAATACATTTCTGAAAAAGCTCGTAAAAGATTCTCCCTTCTAAAAAGACTAGCAGGAAAGAAATGGGGATGCTCTAGGAATACTTTGAACACTACATACAAAATGTTTATACAGCCAATGCTGACATACTGCGGAGAAATTTTAATTACTTCACCTTTCATAAACGACATAGAATATGTTCAAAACCAAGCTCTCAGACTCATTACTGGTGGAATCAAAACAACTCCAATAGATTCTATGAGATTCCTCACTAATATTAACAGTATCAAAATGACAATAGAAGAAAAAGCACTGATTCAGTATGAAAAACTTATCAGATTACCAGGAAACAATTGGCATTCATACAGTCCTCTCTGTAGATTGAAAACTCGAAAAAGTTTCATATCCATTGTTCAAGAATTAAAACAGAAAATCAATATCCCGAATTTAAAAGAAAACTTACAAATTAAACCAAACCCTTTAACTCTATTAAATATAGAATATAATCTAAATTTAACAGAAGAAATACTGAAATCAGAAGTAAACACTGAAATACTGAAACAATTGTCTTTAGAGACAATTAATATTAGGTACCCTCCACAAAACTGCTTCATTTATACACTGACGGATCCTTGATCTCCTGAGAACAAGGTGCCGGTGCAGGTGTTACTTGCTGTCTCTTCTCACTTTATAGATCACTTGGATATGGAACAACAAGTTTTGATGGTGAAATCATTGCAATAAGTGAATGTCTCAGGAATCTTCTATGCCACATCAATAAATTTAGGAATGCAGTTATATTGTCAGACTCTAAAGCAGCTATTCTATCAATCGTCTCTAAACACACACCTTCATCTCAAACAGCAGAAATAACTAAAATGCTCTCTCAATTAATATCACTCAATAAAAGAATTGTATTCCAATGGATACAATCCCATTGTGGAATCCTGGGAAACGGGAATGCGGATGCTTTAGCAAAGAAGGGCAGCACTGCTACTTACAGACCTGTTACTAAATCTACGTATTACTCTGTGAAGAGATTTATTAAATCTACATACTTAGACTTCAACAAACAAAATCTGATAACACAATCCCAAGGGAAAAAATGGAACTCTCTGCATCAAAATCCACAGTTAATTCCCGATTTACCACGAAAATCGTCTGTAGCTGCATTTAGATTGGCAACAGGCCATGATTGTTTGGCTAAACACCTGCATAGAATTGGAATATATCAGTCCCCTAACTGCCCATTGTGCAACTCAAACCAAGAAATGGATTCGGAACACCTCAAAATCTGTGCTTCATTGGCTGGTCATGATAATATCTTTGAAAAATATTGGATTGCAAGAGGTCAAATGACTTTATTGTCAAACGCCTGGCATTAGAAAACAACAACATAATTTAAGCCTCCTGAATAGGAATATGACAATAAAAACTGTTGTTGGTTACGGTTTTTTGAGAAAATTTCAAATTTATATCTATTCAAAATACTGCTTTAAATAATGACACTAAGGTTAAACATTCACTGTTCAGAAGATTACAGCTTTCTTTTTCTGCATTCTTTCATACTGGGCATCAGGTAATTCACATGATAAAGTTCAGCAATAGTCTGCTAGCATATTGGTACCGGTACTCCACTCCTTGATATCTTTTTTCCATAGTTGAAATTTCTTGATGAAAGCTGTAACCATGCTCATCAGTGAAATCGTCACAATTCTCGGGGAAAAAGTCAAGATGGAAGTGAAGGAAATGAATTTTCAAGCACATGTTACAACCCATAGTTTCATACGCCAACAGTAAATTTTTCACTGGTTCTTCATAGTTCTCACTCCTACAGTTAGCCAGAATATTTAATACAATCTCCTTGAATGCAATCCAGGCGGCTTTCTCTTTCCCTTCCAACAAAGATTCGAAGTGATTATCCTTCATTATTTCTCTAATTTGTGGTCCATTGAAAACTCCCTCTTTCATTTTCGAGTCACTAATAGCAGGAAATTTTTCCTGGATATGTTTAAATGCTTCAGTTTTATGATTTATCCCTTTAACAAAATTCTTTATTAACCCTAACTTAATGTGCGAAGAGAGTAAAATATTACTTTACTTTTTAGGTACAAGGTGTTGATGTATAATACTTTTCTTCTCTGGCTCTAGTGATTCTCGTTTTATTCTATAATGATTATCTCTAGCGTGATTGTCCCATTTGCACAGAAAGCAGCAAAATTTTTTGTACCCTAATTGCATTCCAAGAAGCAATGCTACAACCTTCAAATCCGCACAATCAAACCATTCGTAATTTGAATATTATCATTAAAGCACACTTTAAGGAAATACACATCTTACACAGAATACTAACACCACGGAAATCTCCTGGTAGACTGAAGCGATTTCATACAGCGAATCCGTTTCTGCTTCTAGAAGTCGTTTTGACAAAGTGGTCTATTGCAAAATATAAACTACAGTAATGTCATTAAAGCTCATAGTGAAAGAAATGCACATCTCAAGTAAAATGAGGTAAACTCAAGTGAATTCATATCGCAAACTTGTTTCCCCCCTCCAAATAGACTCTTAAAAGGGCAATAAAATAATTTCCGTTTCTACAAGACAGTGCTTGTAACATGGTGGCCTACTTATACTAATAATGTTTTCACATAATGGGTTGTAACATTTGTAAAACAAAGTGGTTACACACGAAATACGGTGATTTTTTAAATAGAATGCATATAAAATTAATTATATTGTGCATCTCGAAAACCCGAACTGATGGAACATTTTGATTGTTATTTTTGAATTCAGGAAGTCGAAATTAGTAAGAATTCGTTAGTTTTATGTCTGACGCAAAATGGCTGTTTACCAGTGTAGTTGAAGAGCTACAATAGGCGTTATAGTCTTGCATAATGATTGCTAAATTCATGCCAGGACTAATACAGCACTGACAGAGAGTTTGATTCGTGATTTTCCATAATGAATTACTTTATGCTCATACTTATAGAGCAGGAATGATATATGGAGTGTAGTATAAATATTTTACAAATTTCATATCAGATTTCTTACATTCTCATGTTTGTATAGGTGTAATGATGTGGAATAATTTTTGACGACTTCATACAGACACAACGGACAGCTGGGTAATTCCATGCAAAACAGTATGACGAAAAACATTCATATCTCCAAATTTGTTAAAAATTTTACATTCAACTCTTTATGTCGTATAATCATGTACAAAATTAGGTTTGCGACACCTACTGTTTAAATGTAATGGGAAGTTAAAATATTTTTATTTGAGCACATAGCTCTATTTTCAATTTGTTTTTGGACCATAAGAATAATTACAAAAAAATTTTTAAAGATATCATTAGGTAGCTTGTCCTGCGCCATGGCGTCGCTGTCTAAGGCGTCCTGCCTAGGACTCGCATTACGGAATATACGCTGGTTCGAGTCCTCATGGGGGAAGAAATTTTCTCATGAAATTTCGGCCAGTGTATGGGACCGGTGCCCACCCAGCATTGTGATGCACTTGGGGAGCTACGATAGGTAGCGAAATCCGGTTGCGAATACCAGCTATAACGGCTGGGGGATCATCGTGCTAACCACACGATACCTCCATTCTGGTTGGATGATCGTCCACCTCTGCTTTGACATGTGGGCGTGAGGCCAGCAGCCAGCTGGTCGGTCTAGGCCCTTCACGGGCTGTAGCGCCACGGATTATTATTATTAGGTAGCTTACAAAATAGATTATTAAGCTACTACAATTCAGTGCAGCTCTGAAAATTTGTTTAAAGAAATTCAAAAATATATTTTTAAAAACGCCATTATATAAAATCGAATACTTCAATTCACATAAAAAAAATAAATGACAATTTACTGAGCATTTTCATGAGGCTGTCAAATTTTCGTAATGGGATCTTCAAAAATAAGGAAGTTATAAATTAAAACAATTCGCCATGTAAAGGGTGATCTATGCCGCTGCATCATATGCCATCACTGCTGCTGGTTGCTGTGAGAAGCGTTTCTGCATTGATGACCGGTGAATGTCATACGTCTGATTTCAAGTAGTTTCGGTACTTCTGATGAAGGAGAATAGGGTTTTATTGCTAACTTTCCATTAACTGGAACCACACAGTGAACACTTCTTGTTCTGGGAACAGTCTTGAGGCTGGCAAATCTTTGAGGATTTAGGTTTGTAACCACTTCTTCATGTTTTCCAATGGATGTGAATGACACAATAATTCCCTGTATATTGCATTTTGACCAATCATACAGTTCTTTCGGAGTTGAAATTAGAGTTCCTTGCAGGCTGGCTTTTGCAGCGAGTCGCTTGATTGTACCCCTTACACTGTCACTGGGTCCTTTACCGTGACTAGTTCCAAAGAAATGCCACTCTGCAGGTATTTGAAAATCGTGTTCGTGATTGAGTAGATTAACGGAGTTTTTTCGTTCTTGTATTGGCTAGCTGCTCCATCACTGAAATCATATACTTACTTACTTACTTACTGGCTTTTAAGGAACCCGAAGGTTCATTGCCGCCCTTTACACTGGCTTTTAAGCAAGAACCCATTGCCATCGGTCCCTATCCTGTGCAAGATTAATCCAGTCTCTATCATCATATCCCACCTCCCTCAAATCCATTTTAATATTATCCTCCCATCTACGTCTCGGCCTCCCCAAAGGTCTTTTTCCCTCCGGTCTCCCAACTAACACTCTATATGCATTTCTGGATTTGCCCATACGTGCTACATGCCCTGCCCATCGCAAACATCTGGATTTAATGTTCCTAATTATGTCAGGTGAAGAATACAAATCGTGCAGTTCTGCGTTGTGTAACTTTCTCCATTCCCCTGTAACTTCATCCCTCTTAGCCCCAAATATTTTCCTAAGCACCTTATTCTCAAACACCCTTAACCTATGTTCCTCTCTCAGAGTGAGAGTCCAAGTTTCACAACCATACAGAACAACCGGTAATATAACTGTTTTATAAATTCTAACTTTCAGATTTTTTGACAGCAGACTAGATGATAAAAGCTTCTCAACCGAATAATAACACGCATTTCCCATATTTATTCTGCATTTAATTTCCTCCCGAGTGTCATTTATATTTGTTACTGTTGCTCCAAGATATTTGAATTTTTCCACCCCTTCAAAGGATAAATCTCCAATTTTTATATTTCCATTTCGTACAATATTCTCGTCACGAGACATAATCATATACTTTGTCTTTTCGGGATTTACTTCCAAATCGATCGCTTTACTTGCTTCAAGTAAAATTTCCGTGTTTTCCTTAATCGTTTGTGGATTTTCTCCTAACATATTCACGTCATCCGCATAGACAAGCAGCTGATGTAACCCGTTCAGTTCCAAACCCTGCCTGTTATCCTGAACTTTCCTAATGGCATATTCTAAAGCGAAGTTAAAAAGTAAAGGTGATAGTGCATCTCCCTGCTTTAGCCCGCAGTGAATTGGAAAAGCATCACATAGAAAGTGACCTATACGGACTCTGCTGTATGTTTCACTGAGACATTTTAGATATTTCGGTATGTGCTTGTTTCAGATATTCTATCATTTTCCTTTAAAAAAACAAGAACTGTTGCACTATCGTGAACTAAGCATTCCGAAATTACTGAAAACAAAGGTTCTCTAAATTACCACCAACTGAATTTCTGTAATATACTGTGAATGGGTATATTGTTGCTTGAGAAGTACTACAGTGATGACCTTGTGTAGCATCCTGAATAATGAAACTGTAATTCTCTGAAAAATCACCAATGATAATGAACTCACTGAGCTTTATTTCATTTTTCAGCTACTTTAAATAATTTGCTTGGGACTTTGCAATGAAGATGTGTACAGTATCTCGAATTTTTTAAGCCAACCAATGAAGTTATTAATGAAATTTACACAGTCACTTTTCACTAAAATCATATTGGCTCTGTCAGTTGTCATCCATTCCTTGTACTAAATTGCTACCAAATTTCTCTGTAACAATAACGTCAGTATTTCTGATAGATACATTTATAGTTCCTTACGTTCAGGAGCATATTCTTCTTCACTTGTTGAATTTCCTGCCTCTGTTTGTAAACATTCTTTTTCGCTTGTTGATTTGTCGACTTTACTTTCAGTCCCAGCAACTTCACTAATTATTTCAATTTTTGAAATCTTATGGCAAAAGTATTCGCAAATAGCATCACCTATCACTAAATACGGCAGTGGCGGTTCCTCGGGGGGAGGAAGGAGGAACGTCCTCTCACATTTTCTTCTTTTGAAAGTAAATACGAAACTAAATATGTGCCTTTAAATTCGAGGAAGATTCGATAATTTTAAGTTCACAGCTATAAGAAAACTCGGTTGATTGAGTTTTAAACATTCGTCTTCACGCGCATGTGCTGTAGAAAACTGTGAGAAAGATGCGAGATTGTCTGTGTAGAGGAAACATTCATTCCTCCTCTACTGCAGTTAACACATATAGACAACAGCGCACTTGGAACCAGAGAAAGAAGCAGAGTTTTAAAGCAAGTAAATGAACGGAGAGGGAGGAGATCCTCCTCTGAATCAGCGCATGGGTGGGAAATAGAAATCCACTGGTCGTTCACTAAAATCGTGCAGTTCTGCGTTTGTAACTTTCTCCATTCCCTAACGATCCTCTTAGCCCCAAATATTTTCCGTATTCTCAAAACACATCTAGTAGGTCCAAGTTTCACAACCAAAAACAGATTTAACTGTTTTATAAACGCTTTCAGATTTTTTTGAAAGACACCATGATAAACTTTTTTTTTAAATTATAAATCAAAAATATTATTCATTGCATTTAATTTAGGCTAGTGTATTTATGGTTTGAAACTTTCGTGGATATTTGAAAGTTCAAAGGATAAATCTCCAATTTTTATATTTCCATGTACAATACAAAGATAAAGTAGTTTTACGTAGTTGGCCCCTGAAATTCACTTTATTCATTGTTTACAGACAGGGCAAATTTCCAAGTTTCCTTAATCGTTTGTACAAATATTATTTGAAACTGAACAGTGATGTAACCCGTAGTTCCAAACTGCCATCTGAACTTTTTGGCAATTCTAAAAAAAAATTAATCAGCTTTAGCCCGCAGTGAACAAAAGCATAATGATAGTATGACCTTTGGACTCTGCTGTATTTTCACTGAGACATTTTAGATATTTGATATGTGCTTGTTTCAGAATTGTATCATTTTCCTTTAAAAAACAAGAACTGTTGCAACTACAGACAGCATTGAAATTACTGAAAACAAAGGTTCTCTAAATTCCACCAATGAATTTCTGTAATATACTGTGAATGGGTATATTTTGCGTAAGAAGTACTACAGTGATGACCTTGTGTAGCATCTGAATAATGAAACTGTAATTCTCTGAAAAATCACCAATGAAAATGAACTCACTGAGCTTTTTTCAATTTCAGCTACTTTAAATAATTTAATTAGGACTTTGCAATGAAGATGTGTACAGTATCTCAATTTTGCCAACCAATGAAGTTATTAATGAAATTTACACATAACTAAAATCATTTTGGACAATTTAGTTGTCATCATTCCTTACACTAAATTGCTACAAATTTCTCTTATTACTAGTATTTCAGAGATACATTTATAGTTCCAACGTTCAAGCATATTCCTTCACTTGTATGAATTTAGGCTAATTTGTAAGCATTTTCATTCAAGAAGGCTTGTGATTTGTCGACTTTACTTTTCCCCCTCTAATTATTTCAATTTTTGAAATCTTATGGAAAAAGCCGTTCGCAAATAGCATCACCTATCACTAAATACGGGACCTTTTTACAAATGCTACTTGTCACTTTTCTTTTACAGACTTGTGACGAATGTTTTTAAAGTCCGAAAGTGTTGCAACACCACAGATGACTCAAACTTTTCGTGTTTAATTTAGGCATATTCAGCACTTACAACTTACAATGACAGAACAAGTCAAAATCGCTGTCTAAACTAAAGGGAAAAAGTTACAATGACAGAACAGGACAAATCACCCTCTAAAGTGAAGAGAAAAAGTTGCGCTGAGATTATAACAGGAAAAAACAAACTCTCACATGAAATCTATTACCGTACCATTGAGCGGATGTCTTAACATCTGGCATTTATCATATCGATCACTAAGCATGCGTGTGGGTGTCTGGTATGATCGCGTGACGTAATACACTGCACTCGACTTTGATCCTTAATGGCAACATTTGCAATTCTTTTTTATTTAATATTTCCAAAAGTATTAGAGATCCCATCATACAATTTTTGTAATCGATTAAGAAATTGCTTATCTCACCGTAAAAAATAGAGCATAGTAAAAAAAAAAAATATTCGATTTAAAAATATTAATATTTCTTTATTTTCTCTAAGTTTTAATACATGCTCGAAGTAAAAATCCATAATAACTCAGAAGTAAGTTTAAATACATAGAGTCATCATTGTATTGGCACAATTGTTACGTTGATACAATGAATCATGTTATTTTAATAATATTTTTAACAATAGTCTACATATCAACTCCCCGAATATTTCACCCTTCATTACTTTTCAAGCATTGGTGATATGAAGTTTATATTAGGCCATTTAACTATTTATTATTATGAAATTCATTTACTAGAATATTGAGAAAATCCAGAACTTGATGTAACAAATTTTAAAATTTTGTATGGAATGACCCAGCTGCAATAAGAACTCTAGTCTGCATAGTGATTGGTATATTCTTACCAGAAATATACAACACTGAGTGTATTTGTTTGCTGATTTCACATAGAAAGTGACTTATTTCTCAAGTCTCCAAGCTGCCTTACCAACTGAGCTCATGCATAAATATCTAGAAGTAGGGAAGTTTAAATTGTATCCTCCTGTGATTTTTTTTTTCTTTTTTGTCGCATTGAAAAGTAATTCACAATTTCATACTCATTCTTTCACAGCTGAAATAAGGACTGTAGTGGTGCATAAAGTTTCAAAATTTAAGCCAGGGTTTATACAAGACTGACAGTAATTTTGTAAGTGATTTTATCAGAGAAATGGCTTTATACTCAATCCTATAGAGCAGGAATGGCAACTGAATTTCAGAATAATTTTTTTACGAAATTCATAACAAGATTTATTAGATTCCAGTATTAGCTTATGTGTACTGATGTTTAATAGTGTTTCACGACTTCATACAGATAATTTGATAGTTGCAATAGTGATTCTAGTCTTGCATGATTGGTAAATTGATGCCAGGATTTATACAACACTGACAGAAAGTTTGATTAGTGATTTTTCATTATGAATTACATTTTACTCTTAGGAATAGAGGAGGAATGATGTATGCAATGTAGTATAAATATTTTCCAAATTCCGTGCAAAATTTGTTACATTCTCATATTTGTATAGATGTAGTGGTATTGAATAATCTTTGACGACTTCATATTGACACATTGGCAGCTGCAATAAGGACTCGAGTCATGCATTGTGATTGCTAAATACATGACAGTACTTACACAACGCCGACATTGTTATGTTTGCTGATTAAAAAAAAACTTAATCCACCACTTACAGAGCTGCATTACCGACTGAGCTCAGGCATAAATTTCTGGAATATGTCCTGATGCTTTTTTTTTTTCTGTTGTTGCTTGGAAAAGTAATTCACTACTTTATACTCATATTTGGTCTTCTGCAGTAAGGTTCTAGTGTTGCATTAATTTGCCAAATTTAAGCCAGTTAATTACTATACAACACTGCCAGAGACTTTTTAAGTACATTTACATGAGAACTGACTTGCACTCAATCCTATAGGGCAGCTATGATAACTGAAGTGTAGAATAAATGATTTATTAGACTCCAATATTTGCGTAAGTGTACTAGTATTCAATAGTATTTCACGATTGTATGCAGATAATTGGGGAATTGTAATATGGATTATAGTCTTGCATAATGATTGCCAAATTCATGCCAGGACGTTTACAACACTGACAGAGATTTTGATCAATGATTTTCCATAATGAATTACCTTATGCTCATACTTATAGAGCAGGACTTATGTATGGAATGTAGTATAAATATTTTCCAAAATCCATGCAAGATATGTTACATTGCCATGTTCATATACGAGGGGATCCAGGAAATAACGACCGTTTTGTTGTAATAATTAAAAAAAAATATTTATTTGAAAAAACAAAGTCTGTTACATAACTGAAGTTTCCTTTACTTCTCTACATAATCACCACCTACATTTAAACATTTGTCGTATCTGTTCACTAGCTTTAGAATTCCCGTGTTATACTCCTCTGCCGCCAGTTCATTAAGCCAGGTGTTCACTGTCTTCTTCAACTCTTCATCACTTCCAAAACGCGTACCACCCAGAAAGTCTTTCAGCTTAGTGAAAAGGTGAAAATCGCTAGGAGCAAGGTCTGGACTATAGGGCGGATTATCAAAGATTTCCCAACAGAATTGATCCAGCAATTCTCGAGTTGAAGCAGCAGTGTGCGGGCGGGCGTTGTCGTGAAGAAGCACAACTCCTCTCGAAAGCATTCCTCGCCTCTTGTTTTGGATGGCTCGCCGTAGTTTTCGTAAAGTCTCACAATAACGATTTGCATTGATCGTAGTGCCTTTTGGCATGAAATCCAGCAAAAAAATACCTTTACGATCCCAAAAGACAGTAGCCATGACTTTTTGTGTTGAGAGAGTCTGTTTGAATTTTCTCGGTTTCTTGGGTGATGAGGGATGATGCCACTGACGTGATTGGTGCTTGGTCTCTGGGGTGTTGTGAGACACCCAGATCTCATCACCAGTCACAATTTGATCAAGAAAGGCGTCTCCATCTGTGTGATATCGTATCAAGAATGTCAATGCTGAGGCCATTCTCTGAGTTTTGTGTTGGTCACTCAGTTGCCGTGGAACCCATCGTGCACAGATTTTGTGGTAGCCAAGATGTTGTGACACAATTTCACCAAGCAAAGAACGAGAAATGTCAGGAAAGGCAATATGCAATTCGTCGAGTGATGTGCACTTGTCTTGCAAGATTCTGTCCTTCACTTTAGTCTTCAGGTCTTCTGTGATGAGTGATGGGCGTCCGGGTCGAGTTTCATCGTGGACATTTGTTCGCCCATTGTTGAACATTTCGCACCATTTTCTCACATTTCTTTCATTCATTACAGTATCACCATACACTTCTTTCAATTGCTGGTAAATTTCTGCAGGTTTCAAATGTCGGGCATTCAAAAATCGAATCACACTCCTCACCTCACAGTCGGCGGGATTATCAATCACGTCGTTCATTTTGAAGTAACACAAAATGCACAATGGCGACTTGTTGCAACCAGTACTCACAACATTATGAGAACACATGTTAAGGAAGCCAGTTGACCTTAAAACAAGGAAGGGGAGTCAGCTGCGCGGCGGGTATGCGCGAACGGTCGTTATTTCCTGGACCCCCCTCGTAGGTATAGTGGTTGAACGATCTTTTGTGACTTCATACTGACACATGGACAGCTCCAATAGGGAGTCTAGGTCTGCAGAATGGTTGCTAAATTCATGACAGGACTTAAACTACATTGACAGAGCTTTAGTTTGCATATTTAACATAAGAAGTGACTTAATCTACAACTCATGAAGATGCATTACCGACTAAGGTGATGCATGAATATTTACAAATAGAAACATTTAGAATTGTAGGCCTCCCGTGTTTTTTGCGGTGTTGTTGCCTTGGAAATTTAATTCGCGACTTCATACTCATACTTGGATAGTCGCAATGAATTGTGTATAAATTTTGAAAAAAATTTTAGCCAAAGTTTATACATGATGGCATTAATTATTTAATTTTACATGATGATTGATTTGCAGTTAGTTGTATAGGGCAGGAATGAGGATTGAAGTGTAGAAGAAATTTTTCCCCAAATTGATAGCAATACTTATTAGATTTCAATGTTTGCTTAAGTGTGCTGGTGTTCAGTATTACTTCACAACCTCCTACAGTTAATTGAAGAGTTGAATAGTGTCTCTTGTCTTGCATAATAATTGCTACATTCATGCCAGGAACTATACAACACTGACAGTTGCCGATTTCACATAAGAAGTGACTTATTCAGGAAGTCTCAAAGCTTCCTCACCACCTGAGCTCATGCATAAATATTACTTACTTACTGGCTTTTAAGGAACCCGGAGGTTCATTGCTGCCCTCACATAAGCCCGCCATTGGTCCCTATCCTGAGCAAGATTAATCCAGTCTCTATCATTATATCCCACCTCCCTCAAATCCATTTTAATATTATCCTCCCATCTACGTCTCGGCCTTCCCAAAGGTCTTTTTCCCTCCAGCCTCCCAACTAACACTCTGTATGCATTTCTGGATTCGCCCATACATGCTACATGCCCTGCCCATCTCAAACGTCTGGATTTAATGTTCCTAATTATGTCAGGTGAAGAATACAATGCGTGCAGTTCTGTGTTGTGTAACTTTCTCCATTCTCCTATAACTTCATCCCTCTTAGCCCCAAATATTTTCCTAAGCACCTTATTCTCAAACACCCTTAACCTATGTTCCTCTCTCAAAGTGAGAGTCCAAGTTTCACAACCATAAAGAACAACTGGTAATATAACTGTTTTATAAATTCTAACTTTCATTTTTTTTGACAGCAGACTGGATGATAAAAGCTTCTCAACCGAATAATAACAGGCATTTCCCATATTTATTCTGTGTTTAATTTGCTCCCGAATATCATTTATATTTGTTACTGTTGCTCCAAGATATTTGAACTTCTCCACCTCTTCAAAAGATAAATTTCCAATTTTTATATTTCCATTTCGTACAATATTCTGGTCACGAGACATAATCATATACTTTGTCTTTTCGGGATTTACTTCCAAACCTATCTCTTTACTTGCTTCCAGTAAAATTCCCGTGTTTTCCCTAATTGTTTATGGATTTTGTCCTAACATATTCACGTCATCCGCATAGACAAGCAGTTGATGTAACCCGTTCAATTCCAAGCCCTCTCTGTTATCCTGGACTTTCCTAATGGCATACTCTAGAGCAAAGTTAAAAAGTAAAGGTGATAGTGCATCTCCTTGCTTTAGCTCGCAGTGAATTGGAAACGCATCTGACAGAAACTGACCTACTCTCGAACTCTGCTGTAAGTTTCACTGAGACACATTTTAATTAAGCATAAATATTTACAAGTAGAAAATTTTAAAATTGTAGACCTGTGCTTATTTTAGTGTTGTTGCCTTGAAAAATCATTCACGACTTCTTGCTCATAGGACTCTAGTGTTGCATAAATTTGCAAGACTTAAGACAAGGTTTATACAAGACTGAGAGTGATTTTTTAAAGTAACTTTACCATAGAAATGGCTTAACCTCAATCCTATAGAGCAGGAACGACAACTGAATTGTAGAATAAATTTTTTTCCCAAATTCATAGCAAGCTTATTAGATTCGAATGTTTACTTATTTCATGACTTCATATAGATAATTTTACAGCTACCACAGAGTTTCTAGTCATGCATAATAATTACTAAATTTATGCGAGGACTTACACAAGACTGACAGACTTCTTGATTATTGATTTTCCATAAAGAATTACCTTATGCTCATACTTATAGAGTAAGAATGATTTATGAAGCGTAGTAAAAATATTTTCCAAATTCCATTCAAGATTTGTTACAGTTTCATGGTTTTGGAGGTGTAGTGGTGTTGAACAGGGCCGCCGAGAAGGGGGGGGCAAAGGGGGGGAGTGCATATGGGCCCGTGAGCAATAAGGGCCCGTCAGATTAAGTGAGTCTGATTACTTTTTATTATCATGAATAATTATTCACAGATACATACCGGTAGGCCTACTATAAAATTTTGTGAGAACATTTGTTACATAAATTTGACATATTAATTCAACAATAGTAGAATTAATACAAATTATCACTTCATATGTAAATATTTGACTTTTATATAAAATAATATCGGTTTCCCGCATTAACGTTCACCGAAACGACAATTGAGGGCCCCGGAATTTGCCTGAACTATGTTCCTGTCGCTTGTACTGAACACGTTCAATTATTTATTGGCTTGTCCTTTTTAACTACCAAACCCCCGCTGGTCCATCCACAATATACTAGTGGACTCTCTCAAACCAAAGTCGCAGGATACATTTCTTTTTCAGTACATTGTATGTTTCGTGTCGAAACTTTCGTCTTTTCGTTGTCGTTTGTCTAGTAAATTCTGTTCATTAGTGTTACTGGTTATAGTTTAACTGCATAATGGACAAGTACAGGCAAAAGTCAGGAGCTGAGAAGCACAAGAAGAGACAGAAAAAATTGGAAGATATTAATATGGGTGCTAGACTGCGTGAAAAATATTATGAAGACATTAATAAAGAGATCAGTGATGAGCCGAAATATTTAAAATCAATTCATGCCTCTAATTTAGGGCCAAGCCCACTGAAACTTATGAATCTCCTAAATAGTCTGAGGAAATTAAAACTGGATACTTTATTTCCAAATAGTTCTATAACCATTAGAATATTCTATAAAATTCCTGTGACAGTTGCTGATGCTGAAAGATCCTTCAGCAAAATGAAGGAAATAAAAAATGTACTCAGATAAACAGTGTGTCATGAACGACTGAGTAACCTTGGCTCCTTAGTCTGGAGAGCGATCTTGCTAGGTCTTTAAATTTTGATGACATAATTGATGATTTTGCATCAATGAAGTCAAGGAGAGTTGATTGTTGATGTTGGACTGCAAGTTAGAAAATACAGGTGTTTAAGAATAAGTTTTATGAATATAATATATTGTGCTAATGTGAAGTTTTGCTAAAAGTTTTCAATGTAATAAAAGTATATATTTTTAGGTTCGTTTCTGTGTATGGGGTTATCTTTTATTTATTTTGCAAATAATAATTATGTTTAGAATAATGGTAACTTGTAATTGTTACTTTTTTCAACGGGGGTCCGAGTACAGTATTGCATAGGGGCCCATTAATTCTGTCGGCGGCCCTGGTGTTGAATAATCTTTGACGAGTTCCTACCGACAAATGGAGGGCTGTAATAAGTACTAAAGTCCTGCGTAGTGGTTACTAAATTCATGTGAGGACTCATATAACAGTGAGAATGTTTTGTTTGTTGATTTTACATTAAAAATAACTTAATCTACAACTCATAAAGCTGTAATACCGACAGAACTCAAGCATATATTTCTGTAATAGGGAAATATGTAGAATTGTATGTGTCCCATGCTATCTTTATGTTGTTACTTAGAAATTTATTTCACAGCTTCATACTCATAATTGGTCTTGTGTACAAAGGACTCTAGTGTTGCGTAAATTTGCAAAATTTAAGCTGGGTTTTATATAAAATTGCCAGTATTCTTTAAATCCCTAGTTTTACATGAGAAATGACTTAATACTAATTCCTAGGGCAGGAATGACGAATGAAAGGTAGAATATTTTGTTTTCAAAACTCATATCAAGGTTTGTTGGATTCCAATTGTTGCTTAGGCGTACTGGTGTTGAATAATTTTTCACGACTTCGTACAGATAATTGGAGAGCTGCAACAGGGAATCTTTCGTTATATATTGATTTCTAAATTAATACCAGGATTTATGAGACTTACAGTGCTTTCGATAATAGATGGTTTTTCATTACATATTACTTTATATGGTACTCATACTGATAGAGCAGAAAATGCAACTGAAGTATAGGACAAGATTTCTTGCAAATTCTTTGCAAGATTTATTAGATTCCCATGCTTGTTTAAGTGTGCTGGTACGGAATAATATTTGACGAGTTCATACAGAGAATTGGACAGGTGGAACTGGATTCCTGTTTTTATATAATCATTTATAAATTAATATGTTGATGTATACAAGACTGATAGTGCTCTGCTTAGAGGTCTTTCATAATAAATTTATTGTACTCGTACATAGAAGGCAAGAAAAAGAGATGTAGTGTAGGATGAATTGTTATCCAAATTTTTTTTTACAGGATTTATTAGATTCCCAGGCTTGCATAAGTGTACTGGTGTTGAATAATGTTTGACGACTTCATACAGAGAATTTGACAGGTGGAACTGGGTTCCTGTTTTTGTATAATGATTTCTAAATTAATACGAGAATGTATTCAAGGCTGATAGTGCTCTGCTTAGTGGTCTTTCATAATAAATTTCTTGTACTCGTACATAGAAGGCAGGAAAAGAGATGTAGTGTAGGATAAAATTATTATCCAATTTTTTTTTTACAGGATTTATTAGATTCCCAGCCTTGCTTAAGTGTACTGGTGTTGAATAATGTTTGACGACTTCATATAGATAGGCCTAATTGGACATCTGCAATAGGAATTGTAGATTTGCATATGAATTGCTAAATTGTTGCCAGGTCTGATAAAACAATGACAGTGCTTTTGCTAATTGGTTTTCATAATGAATTACATTACAGTTCTTGTTATGGGGTAGGAAATAATTCTCTCCAAATTGAAAGTAGAGCTAATCACATTGCAATGCTTGATAGGTTAAGTGGTGTTGAACACTGTTTGTTGACGTGATAGTGACACCTGGTAAACTGCAATAGGAGTCTAGTCTTGCATAATGGTTGATAAATTAATGCCAGAACTTATACAACAATGAGAATTATTCAGTTTAGTGATTTATCACAACAACTTGATTTACGATCATCCTTACAGGGCAGGAATGACGACTTGAGTTTAGTATAAAATAATTTCTAAATTCCATGCAAGATTTATTTCATTCTCGTGTCCTTGGTGGTGTAGTAGTGTTGAAAAATCTATGACGACATCATAGTGACACATGGTTAGTTGCAAGAGGAACTCTAGTCCTGTATAGTGATAGCTAAATTTTTGCCAGGACTTATACAACCCCGACATTACTTTTGTTTGCTGACTTTACATACAAAATCAAAAAATCTACAGTTTATGAAGGTGCATTACCAACTTAGCTCTTGCATAAATGTTTACAATTGAAAGAATTTAGAATTGTAGTTCAGGCGTTTCTTGCCTGGAAAGTTTTTTGACGACTTTATTCTCATAGTTGGACACCTGCAATAAGGACTCTTACTTACTTACTGGCTTTTAAGGAACCCAGAGGTTCATTGCCACCCTCACATAAGCCCGCCATTGGTCCCTATCCTGAGCAAGATTAATCCAGTCTCTATCATCATATCCCACCTCCCTCAAATCCATTTTAGTATCATCTTTCCATCTACGTCTCGGCCTCCCCAAAGGTCATTTCCCTCCGGCCTCCCAACTAACATTCTATATGGATTTCTGGATTCGCCCATACATGCTACATGCCCTGCCCATCTCAAACGTCTGCAATAAGGACTCTAGTGTTGGAAAAATTTTCAGAATTTAAGCTAATGTTTAAACAACACTGACAGTGCTTTTGTAAATAGTTTTACATTACAGTCATACTGACAGCACTGGAATGACAACTGTAGTGTAGATTATTTTTTTTTTAATTCATAGAAAGATCTATTAGATTCTCATCCTTGCTTACATTTACTGGTGTTGAATAACGTTTAAAGACTTCATGCAGAGACTTGGACAGCTGGAACAGGGATTATATTTCTGTAGAATGATTTCTAGAACCATGATGCATACAAGACTGATAGTGCTTTGCTAAGAGCTGTTTCAAAATGAATTACTTATACTCATACTTAAAGGGCAGGAAAATCATTTGAAATGGTGGAGAGAATTATTTTCCAAATTAATTACAAGATTTATTAGATTCCCATGCTTGCTTATGTACACTGGTGTTCAATAATAATATGGATTCTAGACTTTCATAGGAATTGCTAAATTCATGCCAGGTCTTATACAAGACTGCCAGTGCTTTTGCTAATTGTTTTCATACTAAATTACATCACAGTTCTCCTTATAGGATAGGAATTACGTCTGACGAACAGGAAAATTTTCTCTGATTTGAAAGTAGAACTAATCACATTGCAATGCTTGATAGGTTATGTGGTGTTCAGCAATGTTTGACGACTTCATACTGACACTTGGTTAACTGCAAAAGGAGTCTATTCTTTCATAAGGATTGTTAAATTCATGCCAGAACATCCACAACACTGATAGTTATTTAGGTAGTTGGTTTTTCATAAAAAAACTCATATTAGGCTCATATTCACAGGGCAGGAATGACAACTTGAGTGTAGTATAAATATTCTTCAAATTGCATCAAGATTTATTACATTCTTATGTGTGTATAGGTGTAGTGGTGTTGAAAAATATTTGACGACACCATAGTGACAGATGCAATAGGGACTCTAGTCCTGAATAGTGATTGCTAATTTCTTTCCAGGGCTTATATAACACTGACAGTTATTTTGATTGCTGATTTTTTCATAAAATATGACTTAATCTAGAACCCATAAAATTGCTTCAGGAACTAAGCTATTTCATAAATGTTTACCATTGGGAAAAACATAGAATTGTAGGACTGAAAATATGCTTGGTTAAGTGTTTTTGCTTTGGAAATTAATTGACGACCTTATTCTCATAGTTGGACAGCTGCAATAAGGACTCTAGTGTTGCATTAATGTGGAAAAAACTAAGCCGGACTTTATGCAACAATGGCAATACTTATTTAAAGAGCTATACATGAAAATGAATTTAAACTCCTTCCTATAGGGCAGGAAATACAATGAAATGTAGAATATTTTTTTCCAATTTCATAGCAAAATGTATTAGTTTCCCATGCTTGCTTACCTTGACTGGTATTCAAGAATTTTGAAGATTTGATACTGACACTTCATAAACTGCAATAAGTACTTAAGATCTTGTCTTGAATAATGATTGCAAAATTCATGGCAAGACTTGTATAGCACTGACAGTTTTTAGCGTGTTGATTTTTTTTAGTAACTAAGTTTTCGCTCCAACATACAGGGCAGGAATGACGACTTGTGTATGGTATAAATATTCTCCAAATTTGATTCAAGAATTATTACATTGTCATATCTATATAGGTGTAGTGGTGTTGAATGATATTTAACGACATCATAGTGACACATGGACAGATGGAATAGGAAGTCTAGTTCTATATAATGATTACTAATTTCTTGCCAGGACTTATATTAGTGCTGCTTATGATTAGGTTTTCTCCGGAGCGGTTGTTTGTGCGCTTTCAATCTGAGATCTCCGGATTACCTCCGATTGATGCAGCGCAGGTTGTATATGTGCTGTGGCACAGACATACACTTTCCGCTGAGCATTCCTTTAATCGGATCAGGCAGTGATTGGAGTCCGCTGACGTCCGCGTATGTTTTAAAATAAGTTGTAATTTGTTGTTGTTTATTCTCTCTTTTATGTTAATCTCTCTCTCTTTCTTCGGCTCTTTTTTTTCTTGTTTTGCTTGAAGTGCTACGTTAGCTGACAGATTTTTTTTCTAGTTTTGAAATTCATAGTATATGTGGAAAGACGTATTAGTTTTATGTCATTGATCAAATTAATAACATTCAATCTAACTGCAAAACTAACGCAGAAGTAAAGCTTTTCAGTAGCTAATGTAAACATTTAGGGCCGTATTCATAGACATTTTTAGCGCGGGTTTCTGGTGGATGATCAGCGTTTTTCGTATTCATAAACCAGTGTTAGCGATAGGACATGATTTGAATTCTGTACTAGTAACCAGTGGATAGCCGGGGCTAGCTTAGTACGCTCGTAGCGCGTGCTGCGAAATGTCTATGAATAGCACCCTAATACTTTAATTCTCCTAGAAACTCTCGTTTAATCGCAAACAGGGTTTGTTAATTATTATTCTTATCGGCTTAGTTAACATAAAATATATTAAGGGAGCTTCCAGAATGAAACAAAAGAAACGTGGGCTATCAATGGGATAAAGTTTACTGTCCAGCATAATTTATTCAGATTCTTCACTGGACAGGATTGTGATTATTGTGTTAAAATGTGTCAGCATTTGAACTGCCTCTTCTAAAACGCGCCACTCTTGCTCTGTAATAAAAATATAAGTGGATATCAACTTAAGGATAATTGTAATTATATTATTACCACATGTTTCTTTAGTTTCATTCAGAAATATTTTAATCTAAACAGTAATGTATAACTCAAGTTGTCTAAACAGCAAAATATAACTCAAGTCGTCTTGTAAATATTTCATATGTTTTTTATTGCCTCGAAAGTTACGTTTTAGAGAAATTTCAAGACTTTTTCATAAACTGTGAGCCTTTGGGAACAATAGCACTATAACAATTTAAAAAGAAATCATATCAAATTTTTTGCATAATTGTTTTCATCAAGTTCGCGATTGTGCAATCGCTTCAAATGGTCTAACATATTCGAAGTTCCACCACCCTTAGAGTAAATTCTCCCACAAAGTTTACAGTGTGCGACTTTATTATTACCTTCAACTAAATTAAAGAATTTCCATGCGACGGATATCTGATTTGGTGCCATTTTATTCCACTCACAACTACCGGCAGTACATACATGCCGGTCGTCTTTGAGCTAACTGTCGCTTCACTCCGAACCGCCGCATCCCTCCGTATGTCCCCTGTTCCACCTACGATAGTACCGGAGATCACCGGTGGAGAGCTTTATTCGTAATCTCCGATTCCTGCGCGGTAGTAGTCACTCCGATGAGCAGCACTGACTTATATAACACTGACATTTCTTTTGTTTGCTCATTTTACATACAAAATGACAAAATCTAAAATTAATAAAGCTGCATTACCGACTTAGCTCTTGCATAAATGTTTACAATTAGAAAGAATTTAGAATTGTAGTTCTTTCTTGCCTTTTTTTGAAGTGTTTTTGCTGTGAAAAGTAATTGATGACTTTATTCTCATAGTTGGACAGATGCATTAAAGACTTTAGTGTTGGAAAAATTTTGAAAATTTAAGCCAGGGTTTATACAGCACTGACTGTGCTTTTTTAAATAATTTTACATACGAAATGACTCTACAGTCATACTGAAGCATTGGAAAGACAACTGAAATGTAGATTAATTCTTTTGAAATTCATAGAGAGATCTAATAGATTCCCATGCTTGCGTACATTTACTTTTGTTGAATAATGTTTAGGGACTTCATGCAGAGACTTGGCCAGCTGGAACAGTATTTCTATTTTTGTAGAATGATTTCTAGATTAATACTATAATCCATACAAGACTGGTAATGCTTTGCTAAGTGTTGTTTCGTAATGAATTACTTATATTCATAGTTAGAGAGCAGGAAAATCGCTTGAACTGGTGGTGAAAATATGTTTTCCAAATTCGTTACAAGATTTATTAGATTCCCTTGCTTGCTTAAGTGTACTGGTGTTCAATAATAATAGGGATTCATATGAATTGCTAAATTCATGTAGGTCTGATACAAGACTGACAGTGCTTCTGCTAGTTGTTTTTCAAATTTAATTACATTACAGTTCTTCTTATAGGATAGGAATTACGTCTGATGAGTAGGATAATTTTCTCCAATTTGATAGTAGCCTAGATCTAATCACATTGAATGCTTGTTGGTTAAGTGTTGTTGAACAATTTTTGACGTCTTCATACTGACAGTTGGTAAACTGCAATAGGGGTCTAGTCTTGCATAATGATTTCTCATTCATCTCAGGACTTACACAACACTGACATTATTTAGCTGATTGGTCTTTCATGATAAGTTATTTTAGGCTCATATTTACAGGGCAGGAATGACAACTTGAGTGTAGTATAAATATTCTCCAATTTGCATGCAAGATTTATTGCATTCTCATGTGTGTATAGGTGTACTGGTGTTGAAAAATCTTTGATGACATCAGAGTGACACATGGACAGGGATTTTATTTTTGGATAGTGATTGCTAATTTCTTACCAGGACTTCTATTTCTTCATCATAATTGCTATGGTATCTATTCACTGAAGTGTAGTGTGAGAAAAGTCTGCAAAATATTCCAGTGCCTACACCCATGTCTGGTATTTTAGATCAGTCAGTGAATACTCGTAACCATTGATCTTCTGGATATTTTTCATTCAGCATGCTAAGAGTATAGCATTTTGACATTGTTAAATTTGAGTCAGTCTTTTTAAGATTGTCTGAAATAGTTAGATTGACATCAATTGCGATGGGTTTAAAGATTTTGTAATAGTTTCATTTCATTTTCAACATTTTGTGTTTTCAAGATATTATTGATTGTAGTGTTATTTAATTTTCAACCGTTCATTAGAACTTACTGGGGGGTATCCAGCTTGTTCCTTGTGAGGCCTCTTGACCAGGTTCGCCATAGTTTGTTTTTTAATTTGTTTTGGAAAGTAATTGACGACATTATTCTCACACTTGCACAGCACTGACATTTATCTTACTGGTTTCTGATAAGAACCTACTTTACGCTCCTACTTACAGGGCAGGAATGACGACCTGTGTGTAGTATAAATCTTTTCCAAATTCAATGCCAGACTTATTGGATTCTCATGTCTGTATAGGTGAAAAATTTAATGCAAGACTTATTGCATTCTCATGTCTGTATAGGTGAAAAGTTTAATGCAAGACTTATTGCATTCTCATGTCTGTATAGGTGCAAGACTTATTGCATTCTCATGTCTGTATAGGTGAAAAATTTAATACAAGACTTATTGCATTCTCATGTCTGTATAGGTGAAAAATTTAATACAAGACTTATTGCATTCTCATGTCTGTATAGGTGAAAAGTTTAATGCAAGACTTATTGCATTCTCATGTCTGTATAGGTGAAAAGTTTAATGCAAGACTTATTGCATTCTCATGTCTGTATAGGTGAAAAATTTAATACAAGACTTATTGCATTCTCATGTCTGTATAGGTGAAAAATTTAATACAAGACTTATTGCATTTTCATGTCTGTATAGGTGAAAAATTTAATGCAAGACTTATTGCATTCACATGTCTGTATAGGTGAAAAGTTTAATGCAAGACTTATTGCATTCTCATGTCTGTATAGGTGAAAAATTTAATACAAGACTTATTGCATTCTCATGTCTGTATAGGTGAAAAGTTTAATGCAAGACTTATTGCATTCTCATGTCTGTATAGGTGAAAAATTTAATACAAGACTTATTGCATTCTCATGTCTGTATAGGTGAAAAATTTAATGCAAGACTTACTGCATTCTCATGTCTGTATAGGTGAACTGGTGTTGAAAAATCTTTGACGACATGTTAGTGAACATGGACAGCTGCAATAGGGATTTTAGTTCTGTATAGTGATTGCTAAATTCTTGCCAGGACTTACACAACAATGACGGTGCCTTTTTCTGATGATTTTCATAAAAATTGACTACCTCCAACTCGTAAAGCTTCATTACCGACTGAGCTCATACATAGAATTTTGCAATTAAAATAATAGAATTGTAGGTGAGAAGTGCTTTGTTAGGTGTTTTTGCTTTGGAAAATAATTGACGACTTTATTATCACATTTGCACATCTGCAATAAGGACATTACTGATGTATTTAAAAAAAAAAAAACTGAGTTGGGCTTTATACAACATTAACAATGCTTTTCTAAAGAGCGTTACGAGAAAAATTAATTTCCAATCCTTCCTACAGGGCGGGAATAACAACTGAAATGTAGAATATATTTTTTTCCAATTTCATAGCAAAATTATTACATTCACATGCTTGCTTATGCTTACTGGTGTTGAATAATGTCTGACGACTTCATACAGAGAATAAGGAAAGCTGGAATTTGGTTCCTGTTGTTATATAATGATTTCTAAATTAATACCAGGATGTATACAAGTCTCTGCTTAGTGGTCTTTCATAATAAATTTCTTGTGCTGATACATAATAGGCAGGAAAAAGACATTTTGTGTAGGATAAAATTAATATCCAAACTTTTTAAAAGATTTATTAGATTCCTATACTTGCTTAAGTGTACTGGTGTTGAATGTTTGACGACTTCATATAGATAATTGGACAGCTGCTATAGGATATCTAGACTTCCATATGCATTGCTAAATTCATGTCAGGTCTAATTAAAGAATGACAGTGCTTTTACTGCTTGTTTGTCATAATAAATTATGTTACAGTTCTTCTTATAGGGTAGGAATTACATCTGAGGAGTAGGATAATTTTCTCCAAATTGAAAGTAAAGCTAATCACATTGCACTACTTGTTAGGTTAGGTGGTGCTAATGACTTTTTACTGACACTTGGTAAACTGCAATAGGTGTCTAGTCTTCCAATATGATTGCTAAATTCATGCGAGGGCATACACATCAATGATAGTTATTAAGTTTATTGGTTCTACATAATAACTTATTTTAGACTGATATTTACAGGGCAGGAATGGCAACTTGAGTGTAGTATAAATTTCCTCCAAATTCCATGCTAAATTTATTATGTTCTAATGTGTGTATATGTGTAGCGGTGTTGAAAAATGTTTGAGAACATCATAGTGAAATATGGAAAGATGCAATAGGGATTTTAGTTCTGTATAGTGATTGCTAATTTCTTGCCAGGACTTATACAACACTGACAGTGCTTCTGTTTGCTGATTTTACACAAAATATGACTTATACTAGAACCCATAAAACTGCTTTACTGACTGAGCTATTTCATAAATGTTTCAATTGTAAAAACATAGAACAGTAGGTCTGAAATGCTTAGTTAGGTGTTATTGTTTTGAAACGTAATTGACGACTTTATTCTCATAGTTGGACAGCTGCAATAAGGGCTCTAGTGCTGCATTAATGTGGAAAAAACTAAGCCGGACTTTATACAACATGAACAGTGCTTTTTTAAAGAGCGTTACATGAGAAATGAATTTACACTCCTTCTTCTAGGGTAGAAATGACAACTGAAATGTAGAATAATTTTTTCCAATTTCACAGCAAAATGTATTAGATTCCCATGCTTGTTTACCTTGACTGGTGTTCAATAATATTTGAAGACTTCATACTGAGACTTGGTAAACTGCAATAGCAAGGATCTTGCCTTGGATAATAATAGGTCAATTCATGCCAAGACTCGCACAGCACTGACAGTTTTTAGCTTCCTGATTTTTGATAATAATTCACTTTACATGCTCCTACTTACTGGGCCGGAATGAAGACGAGTGTAGTATAAATATTCTCCAAATCTGGTACAAGACTAATGCATTCTCATGTCTGTATAGGTGACGTGGTGTTGAAAAATCTTTGACGACATTTTAGTGGCACGGACAGCAGCAATAGGGATTGTAGTTCTGTATAGTGATTGCTCATTAAGTAGTTTTACATTACAGTCATACTGACAGCGCTGGAATGGCAACTGAAATGTAGATTAATTTTTTTTTTAAATTCATAGAAAGATCTATTAGATTCCCATCCTTGCTTACATTTACTGGTGTTGAATAACATTTAGAGACTTCATGCAGATACTTGGACAGCTGGAACAGGGATTATATTTCTGTAGAATGATTTCTAGATTAATACTATGATGCATACAAGACTGATAGTGCTTTGCTAAGAGCTGTTTCATAATGAATTACTTACACTCATATTTAAAGGGCAGGAAAATCACTTGAAACGGTGGAGAGAATTGTTTTCCAAATTAATTACAATATTTATTAGATTCCTATGCTTGCTTAATGCACTGGTGTTCCATAATAATATGGATTCTAGACTTTCATATGAATTGCTAAATTCATGTAGGTCTGATACAAGACTGACAGTGCTTTTGCTATTTGTTTTTCATATTAAATTACATTACATTTCTTCTTATAGGTTAGGGATTACATCTGACGAGTAAGAAAATTTTCTCCTTTTTGAAAATAGAGCTAATCAGATTGGAATGCCTGTTAGGTTATGTGGTGTTCAGCAATGTTTGACGACTTCATACTGACACTTGGGTAACTGTAAAAGGAGTCTAGTCTTTCATAAGGATTGCTAAATTCATGCCTGGATATCCACAACACTGACTGTTATTTAGGTAGTTGGTTTTTTCATTAAAAAAACTCATATTAGGCTCATATTCACAGGGCAGGAATGACCAGTAATGACAACTTGAGTGTAGTATAAATATTCTTCAGATTGCATCAAGATTTATTACATTCTCATGTGTGTGTAGGTGTAGTGGCGTCGAAAACTCTTTGGCGACACCATAGTGACACATGGACAGATGCAATAGGGATTCTAGTCCTGAATAGTGGTTGCTAATTTCTTGCCAGGACTTACACAACACTGACAGTTATTTTGATTGCTGATTTTTCATAAAATATGACTGCATCCCTGATGATATTGATACTTAGACAACTGCTTAGCATAAATATTTTCTAAATTCGATGCAAGATTTATTACTTTCTCATGTTTGTATAGATATAGTGGTGATGAATAATCTTTGACGACTTCATTTACAAGTAGAAAAATTAGGAATTGTAGGTCTCCCCTGCTTTTTTTTCTGTTGTTGTTGCTTTGAAAAGTAATTCACGACTTCGTACTAACACTTGGACGTTTGTAATAAGGCTTCTAGTATTGCATAAATTTCCAAAATTAAAACAGGGTTTATAGAACATTGGCAGTGATTTTTTTAATTAATTTTACTTGAGAACTGACTTCACATTCAGTCTTATAGGGCAGAAATAAGAACTGAAGGATTGAATAAATTTCTTTCCAAATTCATAGCAAGATGTATTAGATTCTAATGTTCGCATAAGTGTTCAATAGTGTTTCACGACTTACTACAGATAATTGGACAGCTACAATAGGGATTGGACCCTTCCATAATGATCGCTAAAATCATGCGAGTAGGCTACTTATAAAACACTGACAGAGAGTTTGATTTCCCATAATGAATTTTTTTATGCTCATACTTATTGAGCTGGAATGATATATGCAATGTAGCATAAACATTTTCCAAATTCCATGCAAGATTTATTACATTCTCATGTTTGTATATGTATAGTATAGTTGAATACTCTTTGACGACTTCATACTGACACATGGACAGCTGCAATAGAGACTCTACTCTTGCATAGCGATTGCTGAATTCAAGACAGGACTTATACAACACTAACAGTGCATTTGTTTGTAGATTTTACAAAAAAAAAAAATGACAGTCTACAACTCATAAAGCTGCATTACCGACTGAGCTCATGCATACATTTCTACAATAAGAAAGAATGTGGAATTGTATATCTCCCATGATTCTCTTTTTTTGTGTTGTTGCTTTGAATAGTAATTCACGACTTCATACTCACAGTTAGACAGCTGCAATGTAGACTCTAGTGTTGTATAAATTTACAAAATTTAAGCCAAGCTTTATAGAAGACTGACAGTAATTTTTTAAGTAATTTTTGAGTAATGGCTTTACAATGAATTCTGTAGGGCAGGAATAACAACTTACTTACTTACTTACTTCTTACTTGTTAATACGTGTATCCAACTATACGCTGATTACATGATGTCCACTGTAAATCAAATAAGCAAATTTCCAGAGTTGTCGATTGGTGAGAATTTCATGTAACAAGTGGTTGTGCATTATTTACTGCAGTTTATTGTTGGTGTTATTACATTGAAGTAGGATGTGTTCTATTGGGCAGGAATGACAGGTGAAGTGTAGAATAAATTTTTTTCCCAAATTCATAGCAAGATTTATTAGAATGCAATGTTTGCTTGAGTGTGCTGGTGTTCAATAGTGATTCACGACTTCCTACAGATAATTGAAGATTTGCAATAGGGTCTCTTGTCTTGCATAATAACTGCTAAATATATGCCAGGACTTTTAACCCACTGAGAGTCATATTGCTTAGTGACTTTTCACAATAACTTATTTTACGCTCATAGTTATTGGGCAGGAATGACGACTTTAGTGTAGTATAAATATTATTCAAATTCCATGCCAGATTTAAGACATTTTCATGTTTGTATAGGTGTCGTGTTGTTGAATAATCTTTGACGACTTCATACTGACACATGGACAGCTGCAATAGGGACTCTAATCCTGTATATTGTTGCTAAATTCATGCCAGGTCTTATACAAACTGACAGTGGTTTTGATTGCTGATTTCACATAGAAAGTGTCTTAATGTAGAAGACGTAGAGCTCATGCATAAATATTTACAAGTATAAAAGTTTAGAATTCTAGGCCTCCCGTGCTTTTTCTGGTGTTGTTGCTTTGAAAAGTAATTCACGACTTCATACTCATACTTGGACGAGGTAGTAAGGAATGTGGTTTTGCACAAATTTTGCAAGAATTAATTCAGAGTTTATACAGCACTTCTTACTGACATGTGGGCAGCTGCAATAGGGACTCTAGTCCTGCATTATGGTTGCTAATTTCATGCCAGGACTAGTTGAGCACTTAGAATGCTTTTGTTTTTTGATCTTACATGAAAAGTAACTTAATCTACAACTCAGAGCTCCCTTACTGACTGAATTCATTCATAAATATTTAGAATTGTTGGCCTGCCATGTTCTTTATGTTGTTGCTTTGAAAAGTAATTCACGACTTGATACTCATACTTGGTCAGCTGCAATAAATATTCTACTGTTTCAGAAATTTGCAAAAATTAAGCCAGGAGTTTTTACGTGAGAAATGACTCTACACTCATTCCTAGAACAATGTATAATTCGTATGACAACTGAATTGTAATTTTTTTTTTTTTTTTTTTTTTTTTTTTTTCAAATTCATAGCATGACCTATTCTATTTCCATGCTTGCTTATGTTTACTGGTGTTCAATAATGTTTGATGGCTTCATGCAGATACTTGGACAGCTGAAACAGGGATTCTATACTTGTATAATGATTTCTAGGTTAATGGCAGGACTTATAGGAGACTGACAGTGCTTTTGCTTAGTGGTTTTTCTTAATAAATTTCTTTACTTCCCACTAATAGGACAGGAAAGGCAACTGAAGTGTAGGAGAAATTTTATTTGCAAAATTGTTATACAAGTTTCATTAGATTCACATACTTGTTTAAGTGTACAATAGGGACCCTAGGCTGGCATACAAGTCTGACAGTACTTTTGCTTATGATTTTTCATAGTAAGTTACTTTACACTTACACTTCCAGTGCAGGTATGAGAACTGAAGTGTAGGATAGTTTTCTTCCAAATTCATTGCAGGAATTATTAGATTCCCAAACTTGCTTACGTTTATTGGTGTACAATAATATTTTTAACTACTTCATAATGGTACAGGTAATTGGACAGGTGCTACAGCTTGCATAATGTTTTCTAAATTTATGCTAGGACTTATGTAACACTGATAGTGCTTTGATTACTGATTTTACATAAAAATGGCTTAATGTAGAACACGTAGTGCAGCATTACCGACTGATCTGTTGCATAAATATTTATAATTGGAAAATAAATAGAATTGTAGGCCTCCCATGAGTTTTAAATGTTGCTATTAAAAGTAATTCACGACTTCATCTCATACTTGGACAGCTGGAATAAGGACTCTAATGTTAAATGATTTTGCAAAATGTAAGCCAGGTTTTATACAAGACTGTCATTGATTTTTTTAAGTAATTTTACATGAGAAATACGTTTACACTTAATCCTATGGGGTTGGAATGGCAATTGAAGTGTAGAATAATTTTTTTCCCAAATTCATTGAAAAATTTAATAGATTACAATGTTAGAATATATGTACTGTTATTGCAAGTTATCTTGAAACTTCTGAGCGGGGACAGAGGGGCAGAGGGAAGGAAGCACGTAACGCGGGTGGAGCCAACTGAGTTGTTTGCGCATGCTCCGCAGCATAATCTCTTGTCAAGAAACATAGTACTGTACTATTTCCTTCACTGCGTACCAGTGGTGTTACCATGGAGCAGCAACCACAGGGTAGTAATTATGGTGAAATCACACCACCGCGGAGAAAAAGTAATGCTGTTATCCATAGCCGAGAAAGAGAAATTATTGCAAATATAATAAAATCAAGCTTTGCGAGGAGGAAAAATTAAACAAATATTTGCTGGAACTTCTTGTTAAGGAATATAAGAAAGCGGCTAAATACTCTGGCAAAAGTATTAGTTCCGTGAAGAGAATTAAAAATAATATTGAATTACAACCGAATGAACCTCACACTACTCCGGGAAAGAATAGGTATGTAATGTTTAGAAATTACTGCTATAATAGTTATGTACAATAGTGTGTGTATTGAGAGCGACATAATGAATTACTGTTGCAAGTTATTATTTTCTTATAGTTCTACTAAACATATTATTTCATTCCAGAATTAGACTTGTGTAAAGTTGAAGTGGACGACTTCGATCAACATGTTATTCGGGATACAATCTAAGAATTCTATCGTGTTCAGAAAGTAGTACCTACGATTAAGAAGATAATTCCGAATGGATGATGACATTGGCGAAATAATTAATTTTGGAACAAGCGATGATGGCAGCAATGATAGGGATATGGATTGTGTATAATTGTAAATTAATGTAAATTCAAATAATAAGCCTGTAAAATATTGTTATAAGAATATGTACTTATTAGCTGAAGGTGTAAGTCATGCAGGCCTATATAATGTATAGAAATAGCTCTAGTAACTCCTCCATTGCCGGTCCCCAGCCCGGATGAGAGAGGAGTACACACGATTATATTTAAATAACAGGTTAATTAAAGCTTGCTACGAAACTATGTTCTCCTCTCAAAACCGGTGTATCGAGAGAAGATGATGTCTGTATTGAACCAAGTTCTTTTACAGTACAGAGCCGTAAGGTAAAAGAACCAACGTTTTTTTAAAAGAGTCACGTTACCCGAGGGAGGGGCATCCTTGCCGTGCCGTTACGTTGATGAGTACATGCTGTACCGAGCAGTTCCAAAGACAGACTTATGGGATGTAAGGTTCAAGATAACTTGCAATGACAGTACTGGTGTTTAATAGTGCTTCACGACTTCCTACAGATAATTGAAGTGCTTGACTAGGGTCTCTTGTCTTGCATAATAATTGCTAAAAACATGCCAGGACTTATACAATACTCACAGTTACTTAGGTTAGTGATTTTTCATAATTACTACTTTACGCTCATACTTACAGGGCATGAATAACAACTTAAGTGTAGACAAAAATATTTTCCAAAATTCCATGCAAGATTTTATTACATTCCCATGTTTGTATAGGTGTAGTGGCGTTGAATAATCTTTGACGACATCATACTGACACATTGACAGCTGCAATAGAGACTGTAGTCCTTCATAGTGGTTGCTAAATTCTTGCTGGATTTATACAGCACTGACAAGCTTTTATTTGTTGATTTCTCATAAAAAATTACTTAATCTAAAAGTGATAAAGCTGCATTACCGACTGAGCTCATGCATAAATATTTACAAGTGTTACGAATCCTTCAAATAAGCCTCGGAATGGGACTGATTCTCTGGCACGACCACAGCAAAGGAATAAGGTTTTGAGTTCGATTAATTAAAATGTGTCTCAGTGAAACTTACAGCAGAGTTCGTATAGATCAGTTTCTGTCAGATGCGTTTCCAATTCACTGTGGGCTAAAGCAAGGAGATGCACTATCACCTTTACTTTTTAACTTTGCCCTAGAATATGCCATTAGGAAAGTCCAGGATAACAGAGAGGGCTTGGAATTGAACGGGTTACATCAGCTGCTTGTCTATGCGGATGACGTGAATATGTTAGGAGAAAATCCATAAACAATTAGGGAAAACACGGGAATTTTCCTGGAAGCAAATAAAGAGATAGGTTTGGAAGTAAATCCCGAAAAGACAAAGTATATGATTATGTCTCGTGACCAGAATATTGTACGAAATGGAAATATAAAAATTGGAAATTTATCTTTTGAAGAGGCGGAGAAGTTCAAATATCTTGGAGCAACAGTAACAAATATAAATGATATTCGGGAGGAAATTAAACACAGAATAAATATGGGAAATGCCTGTTATTATTCGGTTGAGAAGCTTTTATCATCCAGTCTGCTGTCAAAAAATCTGAAAGTTAAAATTTATAAAACAGTTATATTAACGGTTGTTCTTTATGATTGTGAAACTTGGACTCTCACTTTGAGAGAGGAACATAGGTTAAGGGTGTTTGAGAATAAGGAGCTTAGGAAAATATTTGGGGCTAAGAGGGATGAAGTTACAGGAGAATGGAGAAAGTTACACAACACAGAACTGCACGCATTGTATTCTTCACCTGACATAATTAGGAACATTAAATCCAGACGTTTGAGATGGGCAGGGCATGTAGCACGTATGGGCGAATCCAGAAATGCATATAGAGTGTTAGTTGGGAGGCCGGAGGTAAAAAGACCTTTGGGAAGGCCGAGACGTAGATGGGAGGATAATATTAAAATGGATTTGAGGGAGGTGGGATATGATGATAGAGACTGGATTAATCTTGCTCAGGATAGGGACCAATGGCGGGCTTATGTGAGGGTGGCAATGAACCTCCGGGTTCCTTAAAAGCCAGTATGTAAGTAAGTAAGTAAGTAAGTAAGAAAAATTGAAACAGTTGAGATGGACAGGGCATGTAGCATTTATGGACGAATTCAGAAATACATATAGAGTGTTAGTTGGAAGGCCAGAGGGGGAAAGACCTTTGGAGAGGCTGAGACGTAGATGGAAGGATAATATTAAAATGGATTTGAGAGAGGTGGGATATGATTGTAGAGACTGGATTAATATCGCTCAGGATAGAGGCTGATGGCAGGCTTATGTGAGGGCGGCAATGAACCTCTGGGTTCATTAAAAGCCTAAGAATTAAGGAAGAAAAATTTAGATGTGTAATCCTCCCGTGCTTCTATTTGTGTTGTTGCTTTCGAATGTAAATCACGACTTCATACTCATATCTGGACAAAAGCAGTAAGGACTCCAGTGTTGAATAAATTAGCAGAAATTAAGGCAGAGTTTATTCAATACTGACAGTGTTTTTTTTAAGTACTTTTACTTGACAAATGATTTTATACCAGTCCTACAGGACAAGTATGACAACTGGAGTGTACAATAAAGTTTTTCTCTAATTCATATCAAAATCTATTAGATTGCATGTTTGCATTAGTATACTGTTGCTGAATAAAGTTTCACCACTCCATGCAGATAATTCGGAGGTTGCAATAGGAGTCTAGTCTTGCATAATGGTTGCTAATTTCATGCCAGGACTTATACAGAGACATCATTTTATTTTTACTAACATTTTTAATATTAACTTGCCTATACCTCTGGATCAACGCCATTTGCTACCCCCTTCCACGACTGGAGTTCGATGATACTGGCGTAATGTACAAATAAATCACTTTACTAGGTATAGGAGTGAAGAAAAGTAGTTCATCCATTTACATAAACTAGGAAATATTGCGCTTTTGAGTTTGATCATTTTCACTAGGCTTTTGTTTAATCAAAATACAGTACAGTATTAACAATGAGTGTTTTTACTCACGAATTGAGCTGTTCATGTGGACGTATTCATTATGCAGTGTATATTATACTGTCTACAGCACATTAGCGTACAATATAGATAACGAAGTTAAATTGAAAAATAATCATAATATGGATATTTAAACACTTTTTTTAAAATAGTGGCCGTTCATTTCGATACAGGCTTCAGTTCTAATGTGCATATTATCGCACTATAGACTATTGTACCTAATTCCAATTACCAGGTTCGTACTCCGTGCTAGTACCTAACTCATGTTGAAATAATTCCGTAACTACTTTATAAAAGAGTACCTTACGTACTGTAAATTCATTCTTCACTTCTGCCGATCCGAAAAGATAAAATTACTCAGACATACTATCTACTGTCCGTCCAAGTGGTTATGTCGTAGGGTCGTAGAAAGGGAGGATATCACGTGACAGTTAATTACTTAACGAGGCCCTTTTATTTAAATTATTTAAAACGGTTGTATAATATTACATAGACGTCCAATTCCTAACAGAAATTAATGTTCTCAGAAAAGAGTTAAGACAGCCCAGCCACTAGCTGGCGAATAAAAGCTGGTGAGGGAAACCGGGATACGACGTAGGCAAATGGACGACAGTACCTGTGCGAAAATGATTCAATATTGAAAGCTCTTTCGTCACTGGAAAACGTGAACATATTTTTGGAACGTACTGTTTACTATGACTGTAAGGCTACTATGACTGTATATGCGGTCTTGGATCCGTGTGGAGAGCGATTGAACTTCATTAGTAGAAGGGGTGGGAGTGAAGTACATTCAAAAACTCAAGTACAATAAAAATTGAAGTAAAAATAAAATGATGTCCCTGTATGACACTGACAGAGGTAATGATTAATGAATTTCTATAGTAAATTGTCTTATGCTCATACTTATAGAGCAGGAATCATGTATGAAGTGTAGTATAAATACTTTCCAAATGTCATGCAAGATTTGTTACATTCTCATGCTTGTACATGTGTAGTGAGTGATGTTGAGTAATCTTTGACAACTTCATACTGACGCATGAGCAGCTGTAATAAGGTCTCTAGTACCGGTACTGCATTGTGGTTGCTAAATTGATGCCAAGACTTATACAACACTGACAATGTTCTGTTAGCTGATTTTACATAAAAGTTCCCTTATGTAGTACTCATAAAGCTCCGTTACTGACTGAGCTCATGCATAAATTTCCACAATGGGGGGAAAAATATAGAATTGAATGTCTCCCATGCTGTTTTTTGGTGCTTTTGCTTTGAAACGTATTTCACTACTTCGTATAGGTACTCATACTTGGTCAGGTACACAAAAGACTCTAGTGTTGCATAAATTTTAAAAATTAAAGCCAGTGTTTATACAATATTGCCAGTGATATTTAAATGGTTTTACATAAGCACTGACTTTACACAAAATCCTATAGTTCAGGAATGACAACTTAAGTGTAGAATATATATTTTTTTCCAAACTCATAGCAAGGTTCATTAGATTCCAATGCTTGGTTAGGTGTACTGGTTTTGAATAATGTTTCATGATTTCATACAGATAATTGGAGAGCTACAACAGGATTCTTTCCTTGTATGTTGATTGCTGAATTAATGCCAGGAGTTATACAAGACTGACTGCTTTGGATAATGGTTTTCATAATGAACTACTTACTTTACACTCAAACTGATAGGTCCATCAAACGCAACTGAAGTATAAGAGAATATTTTTTCCAATTTGTTTGCAAGATTTATTAGATTCCCCTGCTTGTTAAGTGTACTGGTGTGGTATAATGTTTGATCACTTCATACAGAAGATTGGACAGCTGTGATATGAACTCTGTCCTTGCATAATAATTTCTAAATTCATGGCAAGACTCATACAGCGCTATGGTGATTGTTTTTCATAATAAATTACGGTACTTTAAAATCAATACGTATAGGGGAGGGATGACCACTGAAGAGTAGGATAATATTTTTTTGCAAATTTAAAGTCAGAATTATTACATGCAATGCCTGCTAGGTTAAGTGGTGTTGAGCAATGTTTGGCGAATTTCTACTGACACTTGGTAAACTGCAATAGGGTGTCTAGACCTACATAATGATTGTTAAATTCATGAAATGACGTACACAAATCTGACAGTGCATTTGCTATACAGTAAAACCTCTATAAGATGCGCCTGCTTATTATGCTATCCTATGTAATACGCTCTTTTTGTCTGGTCCCTGCACATTTCGTATGTAACGCCTTTATAAAATACCCCATTTGTTGCGCTCAAGTCCCGCATAATACGCTGATTTTGTGGAATATTTTCGATGTAATTTTCAGCAATGTACTGTAACAGCAATGAAATATATTTGTCATTGAACTCACTGGTGCCATTAACCTGAAAAGTATTGGTATTCGACCCTTTACCTGCGCATTTAAACCTTCATACTTCATACTGTACAATACCCCACCCTCTTGTTACGCTCTCTTATTCGACTCTTTACCTGCACGGTTAAAGCCTAAATACAGTTACAATACCTCACCCTCTTGCTAACCTCTCTCTCAAACAGCATTTCTCACTCGGCCTTGATAAAATTCTGGAAATTTTTGCTGGTAAGTTTGTTGTCCTTTAGTGTATTGAAGTGTCTGTGAATGTGATTACAATGAGTTACAAAGTGCTTTCTATGTCGAACAAATTGAAAATCTTACGAAAGTACGATGAGAACAGTACTCTTACTCAGAAACAACTCTCTGATTCATTAGGAATCCCATCATCGACATTAAAAATGATAATAAAAATTGTGAATCAATCACTACAGCTACGACGTCGGGAGGGTGTAATCGCAGGAAACTGAAGTGTGCTAAACATGACTTGGAGTACACGCACACGGCAAACAACTATAAATTACTTTTTTTTTTTTTCGAGGAAAATGTCTTGGACATACAGTACAGTAATTACATAATGGAGTAATACTGTATTACCTTTCATGAATCATGTATTTTAATAAAGAAAAATGCTAATAGATACTGTATATAGGCCTAAGTCAAAATTAGTATACCCGCCTAATACGCGGTCCCGGTTAATACGCGGTTTACACCCTTGAACAGCGTCTTATCGGGGTTTTACTGTATTTTTTTCATAATAAACTGCATTACAGTTATACTTATATGTATGAGAACTGAAGTGTAGGATAGTTTTTTCCACATTCATTGCAGGATTTATTAGATTCACAAGCTTGCTTACGTTTACTGATGTACAATAATTTTTGACGACTTAATACATGTAACTGGACAGCTGCTATAGGAACCCTGGTCTGGGACTTGCAAATTCATACCAGGACTTGTACTACACTGATAGTGTTTTGATTACTGATTTTTACATAAAAAGTGACTTAATCTATATCTTAGAGTGCTGAATTACTGACAGATCTCATGCATAAATACTTGCGATTGGAAAAAAGAAATTAGAATTGTAGGATTCTCATGCTTTTTGTCGTGTTGTTGCTTTGCATGGTAATTGACGACTTCATACTGATGTTTGCACAGTGGCTGTGAGGACTCTAGCATTGCAAAAATATTGCAAATTTTATGTGAGGATTTATACAACACTGGAAATGCTTTTGTTATGTGGTTTTAATTGAGAAATGACCCTACACTCATTCCTATATGACAACTGAGAACTAAGATGAATTTTATCCAAATTCATTGCAATATTTATTACATTCCCATACATGGTTAAGTGTACTGGTGTTCATTAATGTTGGACGACTCCCTACACGTAATTGAAGAGGTGCAATAGGGTGTCCTTTCTTGCGTAATAATGGCTAAATTCATGCCAGGACTTGCACTACACTGGCAGTGTTTTGTTTTGTTATTTCACAAAGAAAGTGACTTAATCTATAATTCATAAAGCTGCATTACCGACTGAGGTCATGCATAAATATTTACAAGTAGAAAAATTTTGAATTGTAGGTCTCCTGTGATTTTTGTAGTCTTGTTGCCTTGAAAAATAGTTGACGACTTCATACTCATACTTGGACTGCTGCAATAAGGAATCTAGTGTTAGATAAATTTGCAAAATATAAGCCATTAGACTAGACAGCATTTCGGAAGGCGGTTAACTTCTATATGCGCCGTAGCATTTCTGGTATGTGACGTCACAAGCTTGTACAGTAGAACCAATCAGAATCAGTCTATAATAAGCACTTCGCGAGTTCGTTTGTTCACGTGCGAGTGTTTCAATACATTGAATAAGTAAAACTAACATTTACTGTGTGTATGTAAGGTAAATAAATGGAAGAAGAAGAGACTGTAAAAAGACAAATATTACACAAGCAGGCGCGGAAAATAGTGTTTAAGGTGTATAATTATTTTAAAAGTGTTAACGAGCAGAACGCTGCCGGCCATCTTGATGTTGGCAGCAACATTGCCAACATGCAAGAAATGACTGCAGAAGCATGTGGTGTGGGATTGAGAACCGTGCAAAGAATATTGTTAGTGAAGGAAAGAGGGTTTGTTTGGTGTCATGCTTACAGTAATCAACGGCTAAGGTCATTATTGTCTTTTGATAATTTAAATTCTCTCCTGCACTATTTGTATTGCACGTGCTCGTGAAGTACGATGTGGCAATGTTTTACGCTGCCTTGCTCTCTCTATCTGTCTCTCTCTCTTGACACAAACGCTAGCAGACAACCGCCTTCCGAATTGCCGTCTACTCTAGGTGGAGACGGCCTCCAGATATGGAGGGTAGCTGCGAATATATTGAATAAGCAGTCATGGACAGCCGATAAGGGTGGTCCTCCAGCTTGGGGGTTGGGCGACGGGCTAACAACCCATCAGCGTAAAAAAGAGCTTCTTACGAAACATTACAAGGCATTTAGCATGTATGGGCGAATCCAGAAATGCATATAGAGTATTAGTTGGGAGGTCAGAAAGAAAAAGATCTTTGGGGAGGCCGAGACATAGATGGGAGGATAATATTAAAATTGATTTGAGGGAAGTGGGATATGATGATAGAGACTGGATTAATATTGCACAGGATAGGGACCGATGGCGGACTTATGTGAGGGCGGCAATGAACCTGCGGGTTCCTCAAAAGCCATTTGTAAGTAAGTACATGACTTAGGAAGTATATAGGTAAGGAATGACAACTGAAGTGTAGCATAATTTTTTTTCCAAATTGATAGCAAGATTTATTAGATTCCAATGTTTCCTAATGTGTACTGGTGTTTAATAGTGATAATTGAAGAGTTGAATAGTGTCTCTTGTCTTGCATAACAGTTGCTAAATTCGTGCCAGGAATATACAACATTGACAGTCATTAAGGTTATTAATTCTTAATAATATCTAACTTGGTTCTCATAATTGCAGGGCAGGAATGACGAATTAAGTGTAGTATAAATATTTTCCAAATTTCAAGCGAGACTTATTACATTCTCATGTTCGTAAAGGTGTAGTGGTGTTGAATAATCTTTGACGACTTCATACTGACAAATGGACAGCTTCGATTGAGGGGCCCAGACCTACATTGTTGTTGCTAAATTCATACCAGGGCTTATACAGCATTGACAATACTTTCATTTGCTGATTTCACATAAGAGTGACTTAAACTACAAATCTCAATGCAGCATTACCAACTGAGCTCTTACGTAAATATGCTACAAGTTAAAAAATGTAGAATTGTAGGCCTCCCGTACTTTTTTTTTGGTGTAGTTGTCTTGAAAAGTAGTTCAGGACTTGTTACTCATACTTGGACAGCTCAAATAAGGACTCTTAGGGCCATATTCATAGACATTCTGAGCGCGGGCTTCTGGTGGATGATCAGCAAACTAACGTTTTTCATATTCATAAACCAGTGTTAGCAGTATGATATGATATGAATCCTGTACAAGTAACCAGTCGATAGCCGGGGCTAGTTTAGCACGCTAGTAGCGCAGGCTAGTGAAATGTGTATGCATACCACCATTAGTGTTGCATAAATTTGAAAAATTTAAGCCAGGGTTTATACAAGACTGAGAGCGATTTATTTAATCAATTTTACGAGAGCAATGACTTTATATTCAATCCTATAGAGCAGGAAAGAGAAGTGAAGTGTAGAAAATTTTTTTTTCCCAAATTCATAGCAAGATTTATTAGACTCCAATGTTTGCTTAAGTGTACTGTCATTCAATAGTGATTCACGACATCGTACAGATAATAATTGGACAGCTACAATAAGGTTCCTAGTCTTGAATAATGATTGCTAAATTCATGCCAGGACTTACACAACAACGAGAGTTATTTAGGTTAATGATTCACCACAGCGACTTGATTTACGATTATCCTTACAAGGCAGGAATGACGACTTGAATTTAGTATAAATAAGCTCCGAATTCCATGCAAGATTTTATTTCATTCTCATGTCTCTGGGGGTGTAGTGGTATTGAAAAATCTATAACGACATCATAGTGACACACGGACAGCTGCAATAGGAACTCCAGTCGTGTATAGTGATTGCTAAATTCTTGCCAGAACTTAAACAACACGGATGGTGCTTTTGTTTGCTGATTTTACATAGTACCGGCACCTATGATGGGCACCTTTACAGTGATGGGCACAGTAAATTATTTATGATTGTAATAAGGATTTGCGGCTTAGAATTCAGTTCCTTTTTGTTCCATATGATTCGCAGCACTGTTGGCATACATTCCCGTGCATAATCTATGTCCTGAGAGCTTGTGGGAAACTTCAGTTTAAAATGCATTGTGCCCATGTGCACGCCCATGTTTATCATCTTTGACTTGACTTATATCCTGTTGTTCCTAGGTGGAACATAGGGCAGCAGTAAAGTTCCTCCAGCGTACTCTGTCGCCAGCCATCCATTTCACCTCTTTCCAGCTTTTCCCACATCTCTACTTCCTCCTCTATTGATCGTTTCCATGTTTTTCTAGGCCATCCTCTCTTCCTTACTCCTTGTGGATTCCAGTCAATTGCAGTCTTCTCAATAGCTCCATCTGGCTTTCTCAGCGTGTGGCCTATCCAATTCCATTTTCTTTGTTTTATTTGGTAACATATTTGCGATTGGTTAGTTCTTCTCCACAGTTCTTCATTTGCTATTATTTCCGGCCATCTTATATTTAGAATACGCCTCAGACATCTGTTGACGAACGTCTGTCAGTGGCGGCTCCTGCGTATTTCTTAAGAGGAGGAAAGAAGTTAACAGGACGAAATGACACCTTGAATGAAACATGTTACAAATTAGCCAACATGCATACATGTAAGACCAGGTAGTGTTGGGGTTGATCTTCCTTCTTTATAGCAATAATCCGTTCTTGTAAACTGAGTTTCCTAAATTTTCCAAAATATATAATGTTTTCACTTCCATGCATTGTTGAATAATTGCACAAATTAACAATTACAAGGAAATTCACCTCGCAGCATTTTTCGAGCATCACACGTGTTGGAAGAGACTATAGCTACTAACACGTAATCGGAACTGCGGAAATGGGAATGGGAAATAACCTGAGGAAAACGAAAACACTGCACCCACCCACGTGGTCTGTGTTGCCACATGTACATTTTAAAAGTTCAGTATCACATGCTTTTGAAGAATATCAGTTCTTGTAAAGTCATACTACCATTATTGTTCGAAGTTGCCGGTGGCCAATTAATTTTTTATGTTAAAAATAATGTAGTTTGGAGTACTATATATATATATATATATATATATATATATATATATATATATGTGTGTGTGTACAAAACTGACAACTTGGCTATTGCCCTGTCTAGTACACAATGAATGGAAGTGAATTTCAGGGGCCAAAAAGATCTGCGATACTAACGTAGAACTACTTCCTCTTTGTTTTATATAAACCCAACTTTAACTTTCAAATATCCTTGAAAGTTTCAAACCATGAATAGTAGCTTATATAAAGTGCAATGAATAATATTTTTGATTTATAATTTAAAAAAAAAGTTTATATGGTGTCTTTCATAGTGTTGCGTTAAAACTGTTTTTGTTGTGTCTCCTCCTAGATGTGTTATAGTCCGGTTGAATGCAACATCGTTAGGTGGCAGCGGTAGCGAGCTTGCTGCACGACCATTCGGTTTCTATTTCCCGCCGATAACTGATTCAGAGGAGGATCTCCTCCCTCTCCGTTCATTTACTTGCTTTAAAACTCTGCTTCTTTCTCTGGCCGCTAGTGTGCTGTTGTCTGTGTGTGTTAACTGCAGTAGAGGAGGAATGGAGTGCCTTTCCTCTACAGAGACAATCTCGCATCTTTCTCACAGTTTTCTACAGCACATGAGCGCGTGTTGTTTAAAACTCGATCAACCGAGTTTTTCTTATAGCTGTGAACTTAAAAATTATCGAATCTTCCTCGAATTTCAAGGCACATATTTTATTTGGTATTTACTTTCAAAAGAAGAAAATGTGAGGAGGACGTTCCTCCCTTCCCTCCCCCAAGGAACCGCCACTGGTATCTCAGTAGAGAAAAGTGGTTTTAATACTGAAATAACGATTTATTGTGTCTTAATAACCCATGCCCATCACTATGTACTAAAAATCGCGTGATATAGAGTGATGGACACAGTATGCTCATAACTGTTTCTTATAGTTTTATATAATATAACTTGTTTATCATACATATTTGTAGATCTTGATACGACAAATATATTATTTTAAAACGGATATTTTTAAACTATTCTATACAGTAATGGGCACAGTGCCCATCACTAAATATTTGTAAGTGCCCATTACTAGCTCAATGATATACTGTAAGACTGATAGCCATTGGTAATTAGTCCTTCATGTTTAGTCTATTATTAATCGTAGGTTACAGCCGAAGTCGAACTCTATAGTTCTATTTTTCTCTCAATCTCAAAACGCACAATATTGAAAAAAAAATAATTAAAATTAAAGATCAGTTGATGTTATCTGTTACATCAGTTCAGGATGTTCACAGGATTTAAACTTCTGCTGAGAAGTTTGTGCTACCAAGATCAATATTGTAAAGGTATATTAAGGGGCAGGACAAATCTATAATTTTGCTATCTCCTTTTAAGAATAATGCTTGTAAAAAAAAAAGGTATAAGCTTTCCTCCGAAGTAATGCTATTATTCCAGAGCAAATAGTACAAGATTGACGAAAGCAAATTCAAATGTGAATGAAGACAATCTAAGAAACGGTTTCTAGAAACTGAATCAATCATAAAGGAGGAAAACCTTCACAAAGAAAGAATTTTTCACTGGTACTAAATGAAATTCTAAAGTCTTCAGTAAAATCTTACATACTGAAAAATGGAATCTTAGCAACTGACCTTTTATCCTGGATTTCCAACAACATTGGCTTTACAAAATGTTTAGAAAAAGAGTGCAATGGACTTGAAAATTCGCAGATAAAAGACTGGCAAGGAGTTGCTGAAGATAAGCCTAAAATCAAAAATTTCTAGAACGAAATGAAACCTCCATAGAATCAGAAGAAATAATGATTTATAGATGAATGTAGTGGCAAAGGAATGAAAAAGATCAGCTATAAGAGATCGAAGAAATAATTGAAAGAAACTTAAGCAGTCAAAATAAAAGTGAAACACTATAGAAAGCAAGTAACGAACATTACCAGAGAGAAGGGCGTGTGCTAATATCAGCATTCAACAAGATAATTTACTAAAAAGACACTGGAAAAAATCTCAACAGTCAAGAAAATGATACATTCAGATGACCATAAGTCCGCACATTGGAGGATTGGTTGGTATGGCCAGAAACTGCAAAAGCAAAATAAATCATAAGACTGAAAGATGCCATTCTAACTCCATTGAAATCATCAAGAACTCTTTTTAAGGTTAGAAAGAAAAAAAGAAGGCAGAAGAACAAAGAAAAGAAGAGAGAGAAAACGAAAAAGGGAGATGAATAATGGAGGGAAAAAAACTAAGCGTAAAAGAAGTGCTTAATAGACAGAACAAGTAACAGGTTTGGAAAAAGTTACTGAACTTTCATTATTTAACTCTCGAGGAAGGTCACAAAACACTAGTTTACTTGCAACCCTTCTATGTGACCAAACTTTTCAAGCAGCTACTAGTGCTATTACTGGTACAATCATATTAGAGAAGAAAAGACACTTTACCTAGTCAGAAGAGTCCAATAAACTGTTTTAATCAGGACTGTGTTAGAATGCGGCCGGTGTTTAAATAATAAGTGACATGGTATTTCCTGATAAAAATAAGTCTTAAAGTGTTCCACAAGGAGTGTGTTGAAGAAAACGTCAGGTGATAATAATTCACAAGAAGAGAATGTGTACTTTTGCAAGAAAAGTGTAAGAAAATTTTATTAGGAAAAAAGTTCAAATGAGTAGGATTCTAGATTGCAGTAAAAAAGTTTGGATTATAAATACAGCATTAATAGAGTGAGGAGTATCTTAGATGTAGGAAACATAAATTAACCTCAATTTAGAAGTAATTGTCTGAGTTTTATATTATAATATTGATGTGCCTATCACTATATATGAAAGTGCCCAAGTTAGATCCTTGACTGCCCATCACTATGATTTTCTTCCATTTGAACATTGATGTAATTTCGAAAGGATCAGACATTATTGTCACTTATTTCTTGTGACAAACAATAATAAATATATTTAGGAGTTTATTAAAAAAAATTGAGAACGATATCTCAGAAAAATTGTATGTTTTCTAACTAATATTTGTTTTAATGCACCTTAAAGTGCCCATCACTATAGCCTTTACCCTACAAAATCACAAAATCTACAATATATGAAGCTCCATTACCGAGTTAGCTTATGCATAAATGGAAAGAATTTAGAATCTTAATTCTGTCTGTTACGTGTTTTTGCCTTGAAATTTTTTTGACGTCATTAGTTTCATAGTTGGACCGCAATGTTCGTTAGATTAAGTGTTGTTGAGCAATTTTTGACGATTTGATACTGACACTTGGTAAACTGCAGTAGGGGTCTAGTCTTTCATAAGGATTTCTAAATTCATGTCAGGAAGTACACAACACTGACAGTTATTTAGGTGACTGGTCTTCTATAATAATTTATTTTATGCTCATATTTACAGGGCAGGAATGACAACTTGTGTGTAGTATAAATATTCTCCAAATTGCATCAAGATTTATTACATTCTGATGTGTGTATAGGTGTAGTGGTGTTGAAAAATCTTTGACGATATCATAGTGACACACGGACAGAATGATGCAATAGAGATTCTAGTTCTGAATAGTGACTGCTAATTTCTTGCCAGGACTTATACAACACTGACAGTGCTCCTTTTTGGTGACTTGAAATAAAATATTACTTAATCTGCAATCCATAAAACTTCTTTACCAACTGAGCTATTTCATAAATGTTTAGAATTGGCAAAAAAAATTTGAACTGTAGGTCTGAAATGTTTTGTTAGTTGCTTTTGCTTCGGAAAGTAATTGATGACTTTATTCTCACATTTGCACAGTTGTAGTAAGGAATCTATAGACCCGTCGCTCTTATTTCCGGCAGCCAATCACGTTGCAAGTCGGCTACATTTAAACATGTGCGTCTTGTAATTCATTGTTGATTTCGTTATGGACTTCCTAAGGCTCTATAGATACTGGGTATAATCGTCCGCCATTTTCGTTCTTTCCTTGCCGTTTGCAGCAAGCAGACGAGAATTTACAATAGTACAAATTTTAATTCTGCGCTCTTTTAAGTGTATTTGTTTAAACTAATAATAATAATAATAATAATAATAATAATAATAATAATAATAATAAAATAATAATAATAATGATAGAATATAGAATATAGAATCAAGGGTAACAATCGACTTAGAACCATGCAGCTGGATACTCCGGTAATTAAACCTTCAACAACAGTGCAACATTTGATCCACATACATTAAACATTTTAGTCAACAATTGATTTCGTTAGGTATACAAAAGCTATCTCAATATTCACTTTGCTATTTATTTTTAAGTTTCTCACATTAAATATTATAACAAGAACGTAATCGACAGATTGAATTTTTTTCCGGCAGCGAGTCCCACAAAGTGCGGGGCCTGGGGTGACCGCCCCACTTGCCCCGCCGAAGGGCCGGCCTTTCTATGAGAATCCACAGTTCTAACAGACCTAAGTTGTTACTCTGCAAACTGAGGTCCACGCATATGTTACTCCCAGTAACTGAGAAACTAGTACAGTACAGATTTCGAATAGGAATCACTTTTACAAGTAATTCTTTCTAAATATTTCTCTCGCTTTGACACCCATCTAAAGTTAAAAATACAAAAACTTTTGAAGGACAGGACACTTCGAAGTTAGTAATTTTTCTCCCTTCCCAAAAAACATTTTGATTTCGAATTTTTTCTATGCTTTACTTAGATATTTATCTATGAAACCTAAAATTTAAAATGCGATTATCATAGGTGCTACGACGTGATAATCTTTAACGGTGTGGAAAATGGCGTCGTCTGCCAACCGCAACTGGCAATGAAAGAACTAAAATGACGAACGATTATGTGTACCTACTCTTACTAGGACGTAAGCAAAGAGGCGGAGCCACGCCGGAAATAACAGCGACGTGACTATAGTGTTGCATTAAAGTGGAAAAAATTTACCCAGGCTTTATAAAACATTGACATTACTTTTTTAAGGTGCTATATATGAGAAATGAATTTAAACTCCTTCTATTAGGGCAGGAATGACAACTGAAATATAGAATAATTTTTTTCCAATTTCATAGCAAAATCTATTAAATTCCCATGCTTGCTTACCTTGATTGGTGTTCGATAATGTGTTTACCAAGTACCAGTACTTGGTAAACTGCAATAGTTAGGATCTTGTCTTGTATGATGATTGACAAATTCGTGCCAGGACTTGTACAGCACTGACAGTTTTTAATTTATTGATTTTTGATAATAAGTTACTTCCTGCTCCTACTTACAGGGCAGAAATGACGACTTGGGTAAAGTATAAATATTCTCCGAATTTGATACAAGACTTATTGCAATCTGAGGTATTTATAGCTGAAATGGTGTTTAAAAATCTTTGACTAAATGTTAGTGACAGACAGACAGCTGCAATAGTTCTGTATAGTGATTGTTAAATTCTTGCCAGGACTTATGTAACTCTGACAGTGCCTTTTTCTGCTGATTTTACACAAAAATACCTTGATCTACAACTCATAATTCGACATGACTACTGGAGTGTAGTATAAGTATTCTTCAAATTCCATGCAAGATTTATTAGTCTCATGTGTTTATAAGTGCAGTGGTGTTCAAAAATCTTTGACGATATCATAGTGATGCAATAGGGATTCTGGTTCTTAATAGTGATTGCTAATTTCTTGCCAGGACTTATATAACATTGACAGTACTTTTATTTGCTGATTTTGCATACCTAAGATACCGGTATGACTTGATCTGCAACCCATAAAGCTGTTTTACCGACTGAGCTATTTGATAAATGTTTACATCTATGGAAAACATAAAATAGTAGGTCTGAAATGCATTGTTCGATGTTTTTGCTTTGTAAATTAATTGACGACTTCATTCTCATAGTTGGACAGCTGCAATAAGGACTCTAGTGTAACCTTACAGTGGAAAAAAAAACTAAGCCGGAGTTTATAGAACATTGACAGTGCTCTTTTAAAGAGCTATACATGAGAAATGAATTTACATCCCTTGCTATAGGGCAGGAATGACAACTGAAATGTAGAATATTTTTATTCAATTACATAACAAAATCTATTAGATTAACATGCTTGCTTACCTTGACTGGTGTTCACTAATATTTGAAGGAGGACTTGCACAGCACAGATAGTTCATCTTAACAGTCGCATACCAATGGTGGGGTTAGTGACTGATCCCACGTATTTTATATTGTTTCTGCAATTAAACTATATAAACTGTATATTTTTGTAATCTTTTTGGCTTAAGGAACTTTGTATCAGCTTTATTGAATTTATTTTACTTTACAAAAATTTTTTTGAACCGATACAAAAAAAAATAGGATGACGTGAATATGTTAGGAGAAAATACACAAACGATTAGGGAAAACACGGAAATTTTACTTGAAGCAAGTAGAGCGATCGGTTTGGAAGTAAATCCCGAAAAGACAAAGTATATGATTATGTCTCGTGACCAGAATATTGTACGAAATGGAAATATAAAAATTGGAGATGTATCCTTCGAAGAGGTGGAAAAATTCAAATATCTTGGAGCAACAGTAACAATGACACTCGGGAGGATATTAAACGCAGAATAAATATGGGAAATGCGTGTTATTATTTGGTTGAGAAGCTCTTATCATCCAGTCTGCTGTCCAAAAATCTGAAAGTTAGAATTTATAAAACAGTTATATTACCAGTTCTTCTGTATGGTTGTGAAACTTGGACTCTCACTCTGAGAGAGGAACATAGGTTCAGGGTGTTTGAGAATAAGGTGCTTAGGAAAATATTTGGAACTAAGCGGGATGAAGTTACAGGAGAATGGAGAAAGTTACACAACACAGAACTGCATGCATTGTATTCTTCACCTGACATAATTAGGAACATTAAATCCAGACGTTTGAGATGGGCAGGGCATGTAGCACGTATGGGCGAATCTAGAAATGCATATAGAGTGTTAGTTGGGAGACCGGAGGGAAAAAGACCTTTAGGGAGGCCGAGACGTAGATGGGAGGATAATATTAAAATGGATTTGAGGGAGGTGGGGTATGATGATAGAGACTGGATTAATCTTGCACAGGATAGGGACCGCTGGCGGGCTTATGTGAGGGCGGCAATGATCCTTCGGGTTCCTTAAAAGCCATTTGTAAGTAAGTAAGATACAAAAAAAAAAAAATAGACATTCTGAGAGAAACAGGTATTCGGATACAATATTACTTGCTGTATTCAAGATTTATGCAAACAAAAACGATATTCAGAATGACACTGTGAACAGATTCTAATATTTTTTATTTTATTTTAGTAGGTTATTTTATTATGCTTTATCAACATGTTGGGTTATTTAGCTTCTAGATGAGATGAAGGTATTATACCAGTGAGATTTGTCCGGGGTCCATCACCGAAAGTTATCAAGCATTTGCTCATTTTGAATTGAGGGGAACACCCCCGAACAAACCTCAACCCGGTAACTTATCCCGACTGGGAATCGAACCCAGGCCACCTGGTTTCGCGGCCAGACGTGCTAACCACAGGTTCTAATAGGAACGGACTCTTCTTTCGTCATATGAGCAGAACATATGTACTTATTACATGAAGTAGAGGTCTTCATGTATTTGCAATCCTTACTTCTTGGGCATAAATAACAACTGCCTTTGTTTGGAATATTTGTCACTGCATTACGAGTTACTTTTCTGTGTGGATCTGAATGTACAATTCCTCTGCTCATTGCACCTTGTTCTTCATTGAAATTATAACCAAATAGACATAAAGCATCTATATACTTTGTGTATAGGCCAACCGAATTTTCAGCATGTTTCTTTATATTTATGATGCAAAGTTGTCAACTCGGTTCTTTCAAAACATTTTTCCTTTCAGAATCTTATTTTTTGTACTGTTTAGCCCATTGATCATTAGTTTCACGAAACAATTTATATGAATTATATGCTGCAATGTCAATGAGGTTGAATAGAACTGCCATTGGCCATTGCCATATTCCTCGACAACAAGAGTATGTTCTTATGCACTTGTCAAGAACATCCACTCCTCCTTTAGCAGAATTGTAGAATAGGATTATATCTGGCTTATCGTCAGTCACCTTCATGTCAAAATGTTGTGTGCAAAGGACTGTCACAACTTTTCCTTTCTTTGGGACATAGCTGACTAAAGTAGTAGCTTCAGTGAAGGTGAATATAACTATTCCAGGTTGGGCATTTTTCAAAGAAGCGGGGCGAAGCTCTGTCGGTAAATCTCTTCTGTCACTTCGCATGGTGCCAACTGTAGTTACTTTCTCCTTCAACAATTCCATTGCAAGGAACATGCTTATGAATTTCCTGTCCATTGTGATGTTTCGTCCTGATTGTTCCAAGTTAGATATATGAACCAACCTTTTCACTACTTCAGGACCACTGTTATGATTTCTCTGCTCAGATTCAGACTATCCTGAATAAGGGTCTGCTGCGAGGCAGTAGTTTGTGTTGGAATCACACAACAGGTTTACTTCTATCCCATATTTACCTGGTTTGGTTGGGATATATAACCTAAATGGACAGCGCCCATGAAATGTTATTAGTTCTTCGTCAACAGTGACAAACTCGTTAGGGTTGTAAAACATAGGAAACTTTCTCACTATCATATTCCAAATATCTCTGATAGGAACAAATTTATCTCTCTTTTTCCGATCTTCACGTGTAAATGAATTATCAAAACGCAGACATTCAGTAACAATCTAAATCTATGTTCTGAAAGTGTAGCTCTGTACAGTGGAAAATTTTCTTCACTATATAGCTCACGAACACTGTCTTCATTTTGTCTATTCACCCCACAGTTTAGAAGTAGTCCATAAAATTTCCTCTTGGATAAAATCTTTCGAATTTCGACTGTCTTTATTTTGTCGATTCACCCCACAGTTTAGAAGTAGTCCAATAACACCTAAAATTTCCTCTTGGATAAAATCTTTCGAATTTCGAACACTGTATTTTGTCGATTCACCCCACAGTTTAGAAGAAGTCCAGTAACACCTAAAATTTCCTCTTGGACAAAATCTTTCGAATTTCGAACACTGTCTTTATTTTGTCGATTCACCCCACGGTTTAGAAGAAGTCCGGTAACACCTAAAATTTCCTCTTGGACAAAATCTTTCGAATTTCGAACACTGTCTTTATTTTGTCGATTCACCCCACGGTTTAGAAGAAGTCCGGTAACACCTAAAATTTCTCTTGGACAAAATCTTTCGAATTTCAAACACTGTCTTTATTTTGTCGATTCACCCCATGGTTTAGAAGAAGTCCGGTAACACCTAAAATTTCCTCTTGGACAAAATCTTTCGAATTTCGAACACTGTCTTTATTTTATCGATTCACCCCATGGTTTAGAAGAAGTCCGGTAACACCTAAAATTTCCTCTTGGACAAAATCTTTCGAATTTCGAACTGTCTTTATTTTGTCGATTCACCCCACGGTTTAGAAAAAGTCCGGTAACATCTAAAATTTCCTCTTGGACAAAATCTTTCGAATTTCGAACACTGTCTTTATTTTGTCGATTCACCCCACAATTTAGAAGAAGTCCAGTAACATCTAAAATTTCCTCTTGGACAAAATCTTTCGAATTTCGAACACTGTCTTTATTTTGTCGATTCACCCCACAATTTAGAAGAAGTCCGGTAACATCTAAAATTTCCTCTTGGACAAAATCTTTCGAATTTCGAACACTGTCTTTATTTTGTCGATTCACCCCATGGTTTAGAAGAAGTCCGGTAACATCTAAAATTTCCTCTTGGACAAAATCCTTCGAATTTCGAATAAATGTATCAGCACATGATTGCCTGAGTATTTCCAATCTCTGGTTCATGTGGATCAAAATAATACATAGAGCATCATGATCGAAATTCATACAGAATGCTTCCCTTGGAGTGTCAGGCTTCACTCCCAGCTTAGGTCCTCCCTGGGTTCTCATGATGTTAGCGAAGTGACGCCTTCTCTCATTTGTACTGGTTCATTTTTCCATATATTACCAGATGTAGCTGTCATATTTCCAGGGAGTTGGTCGATTTTTGTTCCCGGACGTAGATGCCTTCATATGGGCTGAACTTCTAAAACAATAAGTATTTACATGCATCACATACGTAACCAGAAACCTATTACTTTCTGACCAGTAGTTTACTTACAAAAGAAAAATAGTGTTATTATACAAAGGAGTAAAGCAAAAACATAAGGCCAGTAATTTACCCTTTCTAAATTAAATCTTCCAATTGCGATAAAACTGTTTGAGTTGTCTCAGTTCAATTCTTTCGCAATAGGGCACAGCATTTAATTTGAAATAAATTCTTGTCACCTCGGCATTCAAAGGCTCCTGAATATCATCTTGACCTTTAGGCTCCTGAATAACATCTTCAGCTTCGCTACAAGAACTGTCAAATATCGCCTCATCAATGTCTGCCTCTGTCATACACTTCTTCTTAGCCATATTTACAGTCAAAGAAATAAATACAACCTCCTGGCTGCAATTATTACTGAAACATAAATGGATATAAGAAATCCAATGCGCATGTACCGACAACAATCGCTATAACTCAACAATGGACTGTCGCCTCAAGTTAATCTTCTGCTACAGTGTGTAAAACATAACAACAAAAAATGTCAGAAAAGCGTAGCATAAATAGAAAGAGAAATCATTAAAGATATTCTCTGGGGTCAGTAACCGACCCCCCCCCCCCCATTGGTATGCGACTGTTAAGTTATTGATTTTTGATAACTTACTTTACTCTGCTCCTTACAGGACAGGAATGTCGACTTGAGTGTTGTATAAATATTTTCCAAATTTGATACAATACTTACTGCATTGTCATGTTTGTATAGGTGAAGTGGTGTGGAAAAATTTTTGGCGACATGTTAGTGACACATGGACAGCTGCATTAGGGATTGTAGTTCTGTATAGTGATTGCTAAATTCTTGCCAGGACTTACACAACACTGACTGTGCCTTTTCTGCTGATTTTACATAAAAAATGACTAAGATCATTCATAAAAGTTTGCAATTGGAAAAAAAAACTAGAATTCTAGGTCAGAAATGTTTGTTAGTTCTTTTTGCTTTGGAAAGTAATTGACGACTTTATTTTCACACTTGCACAGCTGCAATAAGGACTATAGTGTTCCGTTAATTTGGAATAAATTAAGCCAGGCATTATGCAACATTAAGAGTTCTTATATATAGAGCTCCACATGGAAATGAATTTCCACTCCTTGCTATATGACGGGAGTGACAACTGAAATGTAGAATATATTTTTCTAATTTTATAGCAAGATCTATTAGATTTGCATGCTTGTTTATGCGTACTGGTGTTCAATAATGTTTGACAATATCATACAGAGAGTTGGACAGCTGGAAGTGGGTTCCTGTTTTTGCATAATGATTTCTAAATTAATACCAGGATGTATATAGTACTCTGCTTAGTAGTCTTTCATAGTAAATTTCTTGTACTCATACATAGAAGGCAGGGAAAATACTTGTATAAAAATTTGGATAATAATTTTATCCTATACTACAAGTTTTATTAGATTTCCATGCGTGCTTAAGTGTACTGGTGTTGAATAATTTTGACGACTTCATATAGATAATTGGACAACTACATTCGGGATTCTAAACTTGCAATATGAAATGCTAAATTGATGCCAGGTCTGATACAGGAATGACAGTGCTTTTGCTAATTGTTTTTCATACCGTAATAAATTACATTACAATTCTTCTTATAGGGTAGGAATTACATCTGGCTAATAGCATAATTTTCTGCAAGTTGAAATTAGATCTAAACACATTGCATTGTTGGGTTAAGTGACGTTGAGCAATATTTCATGACTTGATAGTGGCACCTGGTAAACTAAAATAGAGGAGTTCTGGTCTTGCATAATGGTTGCTAAATTCATGCCAGGACTTACAAAACACAGAGAGTTATTTAGGTTAGTGATTTATCTCAATAACTTGATTTACAATCATCCTTACAGGGCAGCAATGACGACTTGAATTTAGTACAGTGAAACCTCTCATTTACGGACATCATTGGGATGTAACAATCTTCCATCTGGAGGTGATTTATTTGATTTTCATAAATCCCTAGGGTGCAATATGGTATTAAAAAATTACTGTAGAATTATAAATAGTGACACACATTAAAGCAACTTTGCAATAGATAAGACCGAAAAAGGAAAATAAAGTACTGTAAATTTTATTCTAGGTCTACAGTTATAAGTACTGTAATTTACAGTTTTCAACTTAACCTTTGTTCAGGTGCCATGTTTCGAAACAGAACAACTGATTGAAAAGAGAATAATAACAAAATCGAATACAATTTCACGATCTCGCAAACCTTCGACCCATCAGACAGGTTAAATTTTATGACTTTGTTTATCCACCCGCTTCCAAAAGAATTTAATTTTATTGGTAGCATTTATTTTTTAGATCTATTGTGTTCTTTCATGTTAAGGAATTTCTGTACTTTAAATTTTCCATTTTGGATAGGTCTTGAAATCCAAGTTCTGTCCGCAGTCAGGAAAATTTAGGATTGAAACATTTCCGTGTCCGTGTCCGTGTCTGAGAGTGTCCGTAAACGAGAGTTAAATTTATCATTATTTCTATATTATTTTCAGGACATTAAAATGTCCGTTTTGAGGACATATCTTGGGGGTGTCCAAGGAGAGGTTTCACTGTATAGGCTAAATAAGCTCTGAATTCCATGCAAGATTTATTTGATTTTCATGTCCCTAGGAGTGTAGTGGTATTCAGAAATCTATGACGACATGATAGTGACACACAGACAGCTGCAATAGGAAAACCAGTCCTGTATAGTGATTGCTAAATTCTTGCTTTTGTTTGTTAATTTTACATACAAAATCACAAAATCTACAATATATGAAGCTCCATTACCGACATAGCTTATGCATAAATATTTCCAATTGAAAAGAATTTCGAATTTAGTTTCTCTCATTTATTTTTTAGATGTTTTTGCCTTGAAAATTTGTTGTCTACTTTATTCTCATAGTTGGACGGTTGCAATGAGGACTCTAGTGTTGGAAAAATTTGTAGAATTTAAGCCAGGGTTTAGATAGCACTGACAGTGCTTTTAAAATAGTTTTACATAACAAATGACTCTACAGTCATACTGACAGGGGTGGAATGACAACTGAAATATAGATTATTTTTTTGAAATTCTTTGAAAGATCTATTAGATTCCTATGCTTGCTTACATTTACTGGTGTTGAATAATGTTTAGAGAATTCATGCAGTGACTTGGACAGCTGAAACAGGGGTTCTATTTCTGTAGAATGATTTCTAGATGTATTAATACCATGATGCATACAAGACTGATAGTGCTTTGCTAAGTGGTGTTTCATAATGAATTACTTATACTCATACTTAAAGTGCAGGAAAATCACTTGAACATGTGGACAATATTATTTTCCAAATTCGTTACAAGATTTATTAGATTTCCATGCTTACTTAAGTGTACTGGTATTCAATAATAATAATAGGGATTCTAGACTTTCATACGAACTGCTAAATTCATGCCAGGTCTGATTCAAGATTGACAGTGCTTTTGTTATTTGTTTTTCATAATTAATTACATTACAATCTTCCTTATAGGATAGGAAATACATCTGACGAATAGGATAATTTTCTCAAATTGAAAGTAAAGCAAATAACATTGCAATGCTTGTTAGGTTAAGTGTTGTTGAGCAATTTTTGAGGACTTGATACTGACAATTGGTAAACTGCAAAAGGAGCCAGTCTTTCATAAGAATTTTTAAATTAATGCCTGGACTTGCACAACACTGACAGTTATTTAGCTGATTGGTCTTTCATAATAACTTATTTTAGGCTCATATTTACAGGACAGGAATGACAACTTGTGTGTAATATAAATATTCTTCAAATTGCATATAGGAATTTTTACAGTCTCATTTGTGTACAGGTGTATTGTCGTTGAAAAATATTTGACGACATCATAGTGACACATGGACAGATGCAATAGGGATTCTAGTCCTGAATAGTGATTTTTAATTTCTTGCCAGGACATACAACATTGACGGTTCTTTCGTTTGCTGATTTTATATAAAATATGACTTAATCTGCAACTCATAAAACTGCTTTACCGACTGAGCTATTTCATAAATGTTCACAATTGTGAAAAACATAGAATTGTAGGTGTGAAATGCTTGGTTAGGTGTTTTTTGCTTTGGAAAGTAATTGACGGCTTTATTCTGATAGTTAGACAGCTGCAATAAGGATTCTAGTGTTGTATTAAAGTGGAAAAAACCAAACTGGGCTTGATACAGCATTGACAGTGCTCTTTTAAAGAGCTCTACATGAGAAATGAATTTACAGTCCTTATGGGACAGGAATAACAACTGAAATGTAGAATAATTTTTTCCAATTTCATAGCAAAATCTATTAGATTCACATGCTTTGCTTGCCTTTACTAGTGTTCAATAATGTTTGAGGACTTCATAGTGATACCAATACTTGGTAAACTGCAATAGTCAGGATCTTGTCTTGTATAATGATTAACAAATTCGTGCCAGGACTTGTACAGCACTGACAGTTTTTAACTTATTGATTTTTGATAATAACTTACTTTACGCTCCTACTTACAGAGCAGGAATGACGACTTGAGTGTAGTATAAATATTCTCCAAAT
>JAJSOF020000046.1:0-80921 GCA_025594305.2 Periplaneta americana
AATTAGTCGAAATTACACAAATTCTGAAAATTTCCTAACATTTTGCTAAATTCCTCAAAAATTTCAATGATTTCCAATACTGCCCCTGGCAGCACCGGTAAGCACGAGGCTACACATGTCAGCCACTGGATCGTCAAGGTTGCATCTGCAGGGTCGCCGCTACCTAGTAGCAGTACAAACGTTCAAAAATTAAAGGAAATTTAAGAATTTGTTAGAATTATCAACATTTTTTAAATTTTTTAAAATTTGTCAATATTTTCAAAAATCGTCTAAATTCCAAAAAATTTCAAAATTTTTAAAAAATTTTCAAAAACTCAAAATTTTCAAAAATTTCAAAAATTTTCAAAGAATTCAAAATTATCAAAAATTTTAAAAATTTTCAAAAATCGTCGAAATTCCAAAAATTTTAAAATTTTCAATAATTTTCAAAAATTAAAAAAATTCCAATAATTTTGAAAAATCGTCGAAATTCCAAAAAATTTCTAAATTTTAAAAATTTTCAAAATTTAAAAAACGTTAAAAATTCTTCCAATTTTTCAAAAAAAATTTAAAAATTTATCGAAATTCCAAAAATTCTGAAAATTTCCTAACTTTTTCTAAATTACTCAATAATTACAATTATTTCCTATACTCCCCCTGGCAGCACCGATATTCTCCAGGCTACACATCTGTCAACCACGGCATCCTCTATGTTGCATCTCCAGGCTCGCCAATACAAACTAGCAGTATAAGTTCAATAATTAAAGGAAATTTAAGAATTTGTTAGAGTGAACAAAATTCTTTAAATTTTAAATAATTTGTCAAAATTTTCAAAAATCGTCGAAATTCCAAAAAATTTCAAAATTTTTCCTAACTTTTTCTAAATTCCTCAAACATTTCAACTATTTCCTATACTCCACCTGGCAGCACCGATAGGCTCCATGCTACACATCTGACAACCACGCCATCCACTTGGTTGCATCTGCAGGCTCGCCGTTCCGAACTAGCATACAATAAGTTCAATAATTAAAAGGAATTTAAGAATTTGTTAGTTATCAAAAATTTTTGAATATTAAAAAAACATGACAAAATTTTCAAAAACCGTCGAAATTCCAAAAAATTTCAAAATTATCAAAAATTTCAAAAATTTTCAAAAAATCCAAAATTTTCAAAAAATTTAAAAAATTTACAAAATTTTCAAAAATCGTCCAAATTCCAAAAAAATTCAAAATTTTGAAAAATTTTCAAAAATTTCAAAATTTTCAAAAATTTCCAAAAATTTTCAAAAATTTTCAAAAATTTCAAAATTTTCAAAAATTCTCAAAATATTTCAAACATTTTCAAAACTTAAAAATTTTAAAAAATTTCAAAAAATTTTTTAAAAATCCGAAATTTTCGAAATTTTAAAAAATTTAAAAAATTTTAAAATATTTTCAAAAATCGTCGAAATTCCAAAAAATTTCAAAATTTTAAAAAATGTTAAAAGTTTCAAACACGTTAAAAAATCTTCCAAATATTCAAAAAATTAAAAAAATTAGTCCAAATTACAAAAATTCTGAAAATTTCCTAACATTTTGCTAAATTCCTAAAAAATTTCAATGATTTCCAATACTGCCAATGGCTGCACCGGTAAGCTCGAGGCTACACATCTGTCAGCCACTGAATCGTCCGGGTTGTATCTGCAGGGTCGCCGCTACCAACTAGCTGTACAAACGATCCAAAAATTAAAGGAAATTTAAGAATTTGTTAGAATTATCAACATTTTTTAAATTTATAAAAATTTGTCGATATTTTCAAAAATCATCGAAATTCCAAAAAATTTCAAAATTTTTAAAAATTTTCAAAAATTTAAAAAATTCCAATAAATTTGAAAAATCGTCGAAATTCCAAAAAATTGCTAAATTTTAAAAAATTTTCAAAAATTCAAAAAACGTTAAAAATTCTTCCAAATTTTCAAATAATTTTTAAAATTTGTCGAAATACCAAAAATTCTGAAAATTTCCTAACTTTTTCTAAATTCCTCAAAAATTACAATTATTTCCTATACTCCCCCTGCCAGCACCGATATTCTCCAGGCTACAGATCTGTCAACCACGGCATCCTCTATGTTGCATCTGCAGGCTCGCCGCTCCGAACTAGCATACAATAAGTTCAATAATTAAAGGGAATTTAAGAATTTGTTAATCAAAATTTTTTAAATATTAAAAAAACATGTAAAAATTTTCAAAAACCGTCGAAATTCCAAAAAATTTCAAAGTTATCAAAAATTTTCAAATATTTTAAATGTTTTCAAAATTTTCAAAAACTTCAAATTTTTAAAAATTCCAAAAATTTTCAAAAAATCCAAAATTTTCAAAATTTTCAAAAATTTCAAAAATTTAAAAAATCTTAAAAAATCGTCAAAATTCCAAAAAAATTCAAAACTTTGAAAAATTTTAAAAATTTCAAAATTTTCAAAATTTCAAAAAATTTTAAAAATTTCGAAAATTTTCAAAATTTCAAAATTTCAAAAATTTTCAAAATATGTCAAATATTTTCAAAAACTTCAAAATTTTCAAAATATCAAAAATTAAAAAAACTGAAATTTAAAGAATTTAAAAAATTTAAAAAATTTTCAAAATTTTAAAAAATTTTCAAAAGCATCAAAAATTTTCAAAAATTGTCCAAATTCCAAAAAATTTCAAATTTTTGAAAAATTTTCAAAAATTTCAAAATGTTCAAAAATTTTCAAAAATTTCAAAATTTTGAAAAATTTTCAAAAATTTCATAATCGTTAAAAATTCTTCCAAATTTTCAAAAAAATTTTTAATATTTGTCGAAATTCCAAAAATTCTAAAAATTTGCCAACATTTTAGTAAATTCCTCAAAAATTTCAATGATTTCCTATACTCCCACAGGCAGCTCCGATAGGCTAGTGGCTACATGTCAGCCACGGCATCCTCTCGGTCGCATCTGCAGGCTCGCCGCTACCTAATAGCACTACAATAAGTTAAACAAAATTAAAGGAAAATTAAGAATTTCTTAGTGTTATCAAAAATTTCAAAATTTTCAAAAATTTTCAAAAACTTCAAAATTTTCCACTCACAAATTTTCAAAAAATCCAAAATTTTCAAAAATTTTCAAAATTTCAAAAATTTCAAAAACTTTCAAGAAAATACAAAATTTTAAAAAATTTTCAAAATTTCAAAAATTTTCAAAATTTCAAAATTTTCAAAATTTTCAAAAATTAAAAATTTTCAAAAAAATCCAAAATTTTCAAAAATTTTAAAAGTTCAACAATTTTCAAAAATCGTCGAAATTCCAAAAATTTCAAAATTTTAAAAATTTTGAAAAATTTTCAAAAATTTCAAAAATTTAAAAATCTTCAAAAATTTCAAAATTTTGAAAAATTTTCATAAATATCAAAATTTTCAAAATTTTCCAAAATTTTAAAAAATTTCAAAATTTTAAAAAATTTTCAAAAATTTCAAAAACGATAAAAATCCTCCAAATATTCGAAAAAAATATATAAATTAGTCGAAATTCCAAAAATTCTGAAAATTTCCTAACATTTTGCTAAATTCCTCAAAAATTTCAATGATTTCCAATACTGCCCCTGGCAGCACCGGTAAGCTCGAGGCTACACATCTGTCAGCCACTGAATCGTCTGGGTTGCATCTGCAGGGTCTCCGATACCTTATAGCAGTACAAACGTTCAAAAATTAAAGGACATTTAAGAATTTGTTAGAATTATCAATATTTTTTAAATTTTTAAAAATTTGTCAATATTTTCAAAAATCGTCGAAATTCCAAAAAATTTCAAAATTTTAAAACAATTTTCAAAAACTCAAAATTTTCAAAAATTTCATAAATTTTTAAAGAATTCAAAATTTTCAAAAATTTTTAAAAATTTTCAAAAATCGTCGAAATTCCAAAAAATTTCAAAATTTTGAAAAATTTTTTAAAAAATTTCAAAAATTGCAATAATTTTAAAATCGTCGAAATTAAAAAAATTTCTGAATATTAAAAATTTTCAAAAATTTAAAAACGTTAAAATCTTCCAAATTTTCAAAAAAATTTTAAAAATTTGTCGAAATTCCAAAAATTCTGAAAATTTCCTAACATTTTCTAAATTCCTCAAAAATTACAATTATTTCCTATACTCCCCCTGGCAGCACCGATATTCTCCAGGCTACACATCTGTCTACCACGGCATCCTCTATGTTGCATCTAAGGCTCGCCGCTACAAGCAGTATAAGTTCAATAATTAAAGGAAATTTAAGAATTTGTTAGAGTTATCAAAATTCTTTAAATTTTAAATAATTTGTCAAAATTTTCAAAAATCGTCGAAATTCCAAAAAATTTCAAAATTTTTCCTAACTTTTTCTAAATTCCTCAAAAATTTCAACTATTTCCTATACTCCACCTGGCAGCACCGATAGGCTCCATGCTACACATCTGTCAACCACGCCATCCACTTGGTTGTATCTGCAGGTTCGCCGCTCCAAACTAGCATACAATAAGTTCAATAATTGAAGGGAATTTAAGAATTTATCAAAAATTTTTAAATATTAAAAAAACATGTCAAAATTTTCAAAAACCGTCGAAATTCCAAAAAATTTCAAAATTATCAAAAATTTTCAAAATTTTCAAAAATTTTCAAAAAATCCAAAATTTTCAAAATTTTTCAAAAATTTCAGAAATTTAAAAATTTTCAAAAATCGTCCAAATTCCAAAAAAATTCAAAATTTTGAAAAAATTTCAAAAATTTCAAAATTTTCAAAAATTTCAAAAATTTTCAAAATTTCAAAATTTTCAAAAATTTTCAAAATATTTCAAACATTTTCAAAAACTTGAAAATTTTCAAAAATTTCAAAAAATTTTTAAAAAATCCGAAATTTTCAAAAATTTAAAAAATTTTCAAAATCGTCGAAATTCCAAAAAATTAAAAAATTTTCAAAATTTAAAAAAATTTTCAAAAACAAAAAATTTTCAAAAATCGTCGAAATTCCAAAAAATTTCAAAATTTTGAAAAATTTTCAAAAATTTCAAAATTTTCAAAAATATTCAAAAATTTCAAAAACGTTAAAAATTCTTCCAAATTTTTAAAAAATTTTAAATATTTGTCGAAATTCCAAAAATTCTGGAAATTTGCCAACATTTTAGTAAATTCCTCAAAAATTTCAATGATTTCCCATACTCCCCCTGGCAGCACCGATAGGCTAGTGGCTACGTCGGCCACGGCATCCTCTGGGTCGCATGTGCGGGCTCGCCAGTACCTACTAGCACTACAATAAGTTAAAGTTAAAGGAAATTTAAGAATTTCTTAGTGTTATCAAAAAATTTCAAAATTTTCAAAAATTTTCAAAAACTTCAAAATTTTCCAGTTTCAAAAATTTTCAAAAAATCCAAAATTTTCAAAATTTTCAAAATTTTAAAAATTTCAGAAATTTTCAAAAAAATCCAAAACTAAAAAAATTTTCAAAAATTTCAAAATTTTCAAAATTTTCAAAAATTTTCAAATTTTTCAAAAATTTTCAAAATTTTCAAACATTTTCAAAAACTTCAAAATTTTCAAAAAATTCAAAAATTTTCAAAAACTTCACAATTTTCCAGTTTCAAAAATTTTAAAAAAATCCAAAATTTTCAAAAATTTTAAAAATTTCAAAAATTCAAAATTTTAAAAATTTTCAAAATTTAAAAAATTTCAAAATTTTCAAAAAAAAATTCAAAATTTTAAAATTTTCAAAAAATTTGAAAAATTTTCAAAAAAATTTCAAAATTTTCAAAATTTAAAAAACTTCAAAATTTTCAAAAATTTTCAAAATCTTCAAAATTTTCAAAAAATTAAAAAATTTTCAATAAAATCCAAAATTTTCAAAAATTTAAAAAATTTCAAAAATTTTAAAAATTCGTCGAAATTCCAAAAATTTTCAAAATTTTCAAAAATTTTCAAAAATTTTAAAAATTTAAAAAATTTTCAAAAACCCCTCCGAATTCCATAAAATTTAAAAAATTTCAAAAATTTTCAAAATTTTCAAAAATTTCAAATTTTAAAAAATTGTCAAAAATTTCAAAAACGTTAAAAAATCTTCCAAATGTTCCAACAAAATTAAAAATTAGTCGAAATTCCAAAAATTCTGAAAATTTCCTAACATTTTGCTAAATTCCTCAAAAATTTCAATGATTTCCAATACTGCCCCTGGCAGCACCGGTAAGCTCGAGGCTACACATCTGTCACTGAATCGTCTGGGTTGCATCTGCAGGGTCTCCGCTACCAACTAGCAGTACAAACGTTCAAAAATTAAAGGAAATTTAAGAATTTGTTAGAATTATCAACATTTTTCAAATTCTGTCAATATTTTCAAAAATCGTCGAAATTCCAAAAAATTTCAAAATTTTTAAAAATTTTCAAAAACTCAAAATTTTCAAAAATTTCAAAAATTTTCAAACAATCCAAAATTTTCAAAAATTTAAAAAATTTTCAAAAATCGTCGAAATTCGAAAAAATTTCAAAATTTTCAAGAATTTTCAAAAATTTAAAAAACTCCAATAATTTTGAAAAATCGTCGAAATTCCAAAAAAATTCAAAATTTTAAAAAATATTTAAAAATTTGAAAAACGTTAAAAAATCTTCCAAATGTTCAAAAAATTTTAAAAATTAGTCGAATTTACAAAAATTCTGAAAATTTCCTAACATTTTGCTAAATTCCTCAAAAATTTCAATGATTTCCAATCCTGCCCCTTGCAGCACCGGTAACCTCGAGGCTACACATATGTCAGCGACTGAATCGTCTGGGTTGCACCTGCAGGGTCGCCGCTACCAACTAGCAGTACAAACGTTCTAAAAATGAAGGAAATTTAAGAATTTGTTAGAATTATCAACATTTTTTAAATTTTAAAAAATTTGTCAATATTTTCAAAAATTGTCGAAATTCCAAAAAATTTCAAAATATTCAAAATTTTCAAAAATTTCAAATTTTGAAAAATTTTCAGAAGTTTAAAAAAATCCAATAATTTTGAAAAATCGTCGAAATTCCAAATTATTTCTAAATTTTAAAAAATTTTCAAAAATTTAAAAAACGTTAAAAATTCTTCCAAATTTTCAAAAATTTTAAAATTAGTCGAATTTACAAAAATTCTGAAAATTTCCTAACTTTTTCTAAATTCCTAAAAAAATTACAATTATTTCCTATACTCCCCCTGGCAGCACCGATATTCTCCAGGCTACACATCTGTCAACCACGGCATCCTCTATGTTGCATCTGCAGGCTCGCCGCTACAAACTAGCACTATAAAAAGTTCAATAATTAAAGGAAATTTAAGAATTTGTTAGGGTTATCAAAATTCTTTAAATTTTAAATAATTTGTCAAAATTTTCAAAAATCGTCGAAATTCCAAAAAATTTCAAAATTTTTCCTAACTTTTTCTAAATTCCTAAAAAATTTCAACTATTTCCTATACTCCACCTGGCAGCACCGATAGGCTCCATGTTACACATCAGTCAACCGCGCCATCCACTTGGTTGCATCTGCAGGCTCGCCGCTCCAAACTAGCATACAATAAGTTCAATAATTAAAGGGAATTTAAGAATTTGTTACAATTATCAACATTTTTTAAATTTTTAAAAATTTGTCAATATTTTCAAAAATCGTCGAAATTCCAAAAAATTTCAAAATTTTTAAAAAATTTTCAAAAAACCAAAATTTTCAAAAATTTCATACATTTTCAAAGAATTCAAAATTTTCAAAAATTTTAAAAATTTCAAAAATCGTCGAAATTCAAAAATTTCAAAATTTTCAAAAATTTCAAAATTTTGAAAAATTTTCAAAAATTTAAAAAACTCCAATAATTTTGAAAAATCGTCGAAATTCCAAAAAATTTCTAAATTTTAAAAAATTTTAAAAAATTTAAAAACGTTAAAAATTCTTATAAAAATTTTCAAAAATTTTAAAAATTTGTCGAAATTCCAAAAATTCTGAAATAGGCTCCATGCTATACATCTGTCAACCACCCCATCCACTTGGTTGCATCTGCAGGCTCGCCGCTCCAAACTAGCATACAATAAGTTCAATAATTAAAGGGAATTTAAGAATTTGTTATCAAAAAAAATTTTCAAAATTTTCAAAACATCGAAATTCAAAATTTTCAAAAATTTTCAAAAAATTTTCAAAAAATTTTCAAAATTTCAAAAATTTCAAAACTTCAAAAAATTTTTAAACATTTCAAAAATTTTCAAAAAATCCAAAATTTTCAATATTTTAAAAAAAATTAAAAAAAAAAATTTAAAAAATTTTCAAAATCGTCCAAATTCAAAAAAATTCAAAATTTCAAAAAATTTTCAAAATTTCAAAATTTTAAAAATTTTCAAAATTTCAAATTTCACTTCAAAAATTTTCAAAAAATCCAAAATTTTCAAAAATTTTCAAAATTTTAAATATTTCAAAATTTTCAAAAAAATTCAAAATTTTCAAAATTTTCAAAATTTTCAAAATTTTCAAAAATTTTCAAAATTTTCAAAACCGTCGAAATTCCAAAAATTTCAAAATTTTCAAAATTTTCAACATTTTCAAAAATTTTCAAAATTTTCAAAAATTTTCAAAACTTCAAATTTTTAAACATTTCAAAATTTTCAAAAATCCAAAATTTTCAAAATTTTTAAAAATTTCAAAAATTTAAAAATTTTCAAAAAAATCGTCCAAATTCAAAAAAAAAATTTTCAAAATTTTCAAAAAAAAAATTTTCAAAAATTTAAAAATTTTAAAAATTTTCAAAAACTTCAAAATTTTCAGTTCAAAAATTTTCAAAAAATCCAAAATTTTCAAAAATTTTCAAAATTTCAAAATTTCAAAAATTCAAAAATTTTCAAAATTTTCAAAATTTTCAAAATTTTCAAAAATTTTCTAAAATTTCAAAAATTTCAAAAATTTTCTAAAATCGTCGAAATTCAAAAAAATTTTCAAAATTTTCAACATTTTTTCAAAAATTTCAAAATTTCAAAATTCTCATAAAAAAATTTTCAAAAATTTCAAAATTTTCAAAAATTTTCAAAATTTCAAAAATTTTAAAATTTTCAAAAATTTCAAAAACGTTAAAAATTTTCAAAATTTTCAAAAATTCAAAATTTTCAAAATTTCAAATTAATTCTAAAAAATTTCAAATTTTTCAAAATTTTCAAAATTTTCAAAATTTTCAAAATTCAAAAAAATTTCAAAAATTTTCAAAAAAATTTTCAAAAAATTTTCAAAATTTTTCAAAAAAAAAATTTCAAAAAATTTTTAAAAAATTTTGTTCAAAAAAAATTTTAAAAAAATTTTCAAAAAAATTTTCAAAATTTTGAAAAAAAATTTTCAAAAATTTCAAAATTTCAATAAAAAATTTAAAAATTTTCCCCTCTGAAAATTTCCTAACATTTTGCAAACCGGTAATTTCGACTTTTAGGCACACATCTGTCAGCCACTGAATCGTCTGGGTTGCATCTGCAGGGTCGCCGCTACCAACTAGCAGTACAAACGTTCAAAAATTAAAAATTTAAGAATTTGTTAGAATTATCAACAAATTTTAAAAATTTGTCAATATTTTCAAAAATAGTCGAAATTCAAAAATTTCAAAATTTTTAAAATTTTCAAAAATTTCAAAAAAAATTTTCAAACAATCCAAAATTTTCAAAAATTTTCAAAAATTTTCAAAAAATTTCAAAATTTTCAAAAATTTTCAAAAAAATTCAAAAAAATTCCAAAATTTTTCAAAAAATTTTAAAAAAGTTTCAAAATTTTAAAAATCTTCCAAATGTTCAAAATTTTAAAAAATCGTCGAAATTCAAAATTACAAAATTTTAAAAATTTTCAAAATTTCAAAAAGTAAAATTTCAAAAAAAAATTTGTTGTCAAAATTCAAAAATTTGAAAATTTTAAAAATTTTCAAAAAAATTTCCAATACTCCCCTGGCAGCACCGATAAAATTTGTCAACCAATCGTCTGGGTTGCATCTGCAGGGTCGCAAATTAGCAGTACAAAAGTTCAAAATTCCAAATTTTCAAAAAAATTTTTAAAAAAATTTCAAAATTTTCAAAAATTCGAAATTCCAAAAAATTTCAAAATTTTGAAAAATTCTTCAAAATTTAAAAAAAAAAATCAAAATTTTCAAAAAATTTTCAAAAATTTTCAAAAAATTTAAAAAAATTTTTTCAAAAATCGTTTCAAAAAATTCAAAATTTTAAAAATTTTCAAATGTTCAAAATTTAAAAAAATTTCAAAGTTTACAAAAAATTTTTCCTAACTTTTTTTTCAAAAAAATTTCAATTCCAATAATTGGCAGCAAAAAAGTAAGGCTGGCAGCACATGTCAGCCACTGAAACTCTGGTTGCATTTTCAAAAATTTTCAAAAATTTTAAAATTTCAAATTTTTAAATTTTTAAAAAATTTTCAAATTTAAAAATTTCTTGGCAGCAATTTTTAAAATTTCAAAATTAAAGGAAATTTCAATAATTTAAAGGAAATTTAAAATTTTCAAAATTTTTTAAATTTTAAAAATTTTCAAAATTTTCAAAAAATCGTCGAAATTCCAAAAATTTCAAAATTTTTTCAAAAAATTTTCAAAATTTTCAAAAAAATTTTCAAAAATTTCAATTTCCTATTTTCAAAAATTCAAAATTTTCAATTTAAAAAATTTTCAAAATTTAAAAAAAAATTTTCAAAATCGCCATCAAAAATTTGGTTGCATCTCAAAATTTTCAAAAATTTTCATTTTCAAATTAGCATACAAAAATTCAAAATTTTCAAAAAAAAATTTTAAAAAATTTTTAAAATTTCGTCATTTCAAAAATTTTCAAAATTTTAAAAAATGTCAAAAATTTCAAAATCTTTTCAAAAAATTCAAAAATTTCTAAAAAAATTAAAAATTTTCAAAAAAATTTAAAATTTTAAATTATCAAAAAATTTTAAAAATTTTCAAAATTTTAAAATTCAATTTTCAAAATTTCAAAAATTTTCAAAAATTTTAAAATTTCAAAATTTCAAAAATTTCCAAAATTTTCAAAAATTAAAAATTTTCAAAAAAAAATTTTCAAAAATCGTTCAAAAATTTCAAAATTTTCAAAATTTTCAAAAATTTCCAAAATTTTCAAAAATTTTCCAAAAAAAAATTTCAAAATTAAAGGAAATTTAAGAATTTCAAATTTTCAAAAATTTTCAAAAATTTAAAAAAAAATTTTCAAAAAAAATTTTCAAAAAAATTTTAAAAATTCAAAAATTCAAAAACGTTCAAAATTTGTTTTTCAAAATTTTAAATTTTAAAAAATTTTATTTTCAAAATTTTCAAAAATTTTCAAAAATCAAATTTTGAAAATTTCCAAAGTTTCCAAAATTTCAAAATTTTAAAAAATTTCAAAAAAAATTTTCAAAAATTTTCAAAAATTTTCAAAAAGTTCAAAATTTAAAATTTTTATCAAAATCGATATCAAACTCTTCAAAATTTTCAAAAATTTTCAAAATTTTCAAAAAATTTTCAAAATTTTTAAAAATTTTCAAAATTTTTTCAAAAAATTTCAAATTTCCAAAATTTTCAAATTTAAAATCAACCACGCCATCCAAAATTCCAAACTAGCATACAATTAAAAATTTAAGAATTTGTTGTTATCAAAAATTTTAAATATTAAAAAATTTGTCAAAATTTTCAAAAATTTTCAAAAATTTCAAAATTTTTAAAAATTTTCAAAAAAATTTTCAAAATTTCAAAATTTTTCAAAATTTTCAAAATTTTCAAAATTTTAAAAATTTTCAAAATTTTCAAAAAAAATTTTCAAAAATTTTCAAAATTTTCAAAAATTTTTTTAAAAATTTTCAAAATTTTTTCAAAAAATTTCAAAATTTTTTCAAAAAATTTTCAAAATTTTCAAAATTTTAAAAAAAATTTTTAAAAATTTCAAACTTTTTTCAATTTTCAAAAATTCGTCCAAATTTTTTCAAAATTTTCAAAAAAAATTTTCAAAATTTTCAAAATTTTAAAAATTTTCAAAATTTTCAAAAAAAATTTTCAAAAATTTCAAAAAAATTTCAAAATTTTCAAAAAATCAAAATTTTCAAATTTTCAAAAATTTCAAAAATTTAAAAATTTTCAAAAATTCCAAATTCCAAAAAATTAAAAATTTTCAAAATTTTCAAAATTTTAAAAATTTTTTCAAAATTTAAAAAATTTTCAAAAATTCAAAAAAATTTTTAAATTTTCAAAATTTTCAAAATTTTCAAATTTTCAAAATTTTCAAAAAAAAATTTTTTTTCAAAAAAAAAATTTTCAAAATTTTTAAAATTTCAAAAATTTTCAAAATTTTCAAAATTTTTAAAAATTTCAAAAAAAAATTCAAAAAAAAAAATTTTGAAAAATTTTCAAAAATTTAAAAAAAAATTTCAAAAAAAAATTCCAAAATTTTTGAAAATTTTCAAAAATTTTCAAAATTTCAAATTTTCAAAATTTTCAAAAAAAATTTCAAAATTTTCAAAAATTTTCAAAATTTTAAAAAATTTCAAAATTTTCGAAAAAAATTTTTTAAAAATTTCAAAAATTTAAAAATCTTCCAAATGTTCAAAAAATTTAAAAATTAGTCGAAATTCCAAAAATTCTGAAAATTTCCTAACATTTTGCTAAATTCCTAAAAATTTCAATGATTTCAAAAATACTGCCCCAAACCGTTTGGCTCAGGCTACACATCTGTCAGCCACCTAATCGTCTGGGTTGCATCTGCAGGGTCGCCGCTACCAGCAGTACAAACGTCAAAAAATTAAAGGAAATTTAAAATTTGTTAGAATTATCAAATTTTTAAATTTAAAATTTTTGTCGAAAATTTTCAAAAATTCGTCAAAATCAAAAATTTCAAAAATTTCAAAAATTTTCAAAAAATTTCAAAATTTTTCCAAAAAAATTTTTCAAAAATCGTCGAAATTCCAAAAAATTTCAAAATTTTCAAAAATTTTCAAAAATCTAAAAAATTCCAATAATTTTGAAAAATCGTCGAAATTCCAAAAAATTTCAAAATTTTAAAAAATGTTTAAAAATTTCAAAAACGTTAAAAAATCTTCCAAATGTTCAAAAAATTAAAAAAATTAGTCGAAATTACAAAAATTCTGAAAATTTCCTAACTTTTGCTAAATTCCTCAAAAATTTCAATGATTTCCAATACTGCCCCTGGGAGCACTGGTAAGCTCGAGGCTACACATCTGTCAGCCACTGATTCGTCTGGGTTGCATCTGCAGGGTCGTCGCTACCAACTAGCAGTACAAACGTTCCAAAAATTAAAGGAAATTTAAGAATTTATTAGAATTCTCAACATTTTTTAGATTCTTAAAAATCTGTCAATATTTTCAAAAATCGTCGAAATTCCAAAAATTTCAAAATTTTTAAAAAACTTTCAAAAACTCAAAATTTTCAAAAATTTCATAAATTTTCAAAGAATTCAAAATTTTCAAAAATTTTAAAAATTTTCAAAAATCGTCGAAATTCCAAAAAATTTCAAAATTTTCAAAAATTTTCAAAAATTTTAAATTTTGAAAAATTTTCAAAAATTTCAAAAATTCCAATAATTTTGAAAAATCGTCGAAATTCCAAAAAATTTCTAAATTTTAAAAAATTTTCAAAAATTTAAAAACGTTAAAAATTCTTCCAAATTTTCAAAAATTTTAAAATTTGTCGAAATTCCAAAAATTCTGAAAATTTCCTAACTTTTTCTAAATTCCTCAAAAATTACAATTATTTCCTATACTCCCCCTGGCAGCACCGATATTCTCCAGGCTACACATCTGTCAACCACGGCATCCTCTATGTTGCATCTGCAGGCTCGCCGCTACAAACTAGCAGTATAAGTTCAATAATTAAAGGAAATTTAAGAATTTGTTAGAGTTATCAAAATTCTTTAAATTTTAAATAATTTGTCAAAATTTTCAAAAATCGTCGAAATTCCAAAAATTTCAAAATTTTTCCTAACTTTTTCTAAATTCCTCAAAAATTTCAACTATTTCCTATACTCCACCTGGCAGCACCGATAGGCTCCATGCTACACATGTCAACCACGCCATCCACTTGGTTGCATCTGCAGGCTCGCCGCTCCAAACTAGCATACAATAAGTTCAATAATTAAAGGGAATTTAAGAATTTGTTAGTTATCAAAAATTTTTAAATATTAAAAAAACATGTCAAAATTTTCAAAAACCGTCGAAATTCCAAAAAATTTCAAAATTATCAAAAATTTTCAAAATTTTCAAAAATTTTCAAAATTTCAAAATTTTAAAAATTTAAAAAATTTTCAAAATTATCAAAATTTTCAAAAATTTAAAAAATTTCAAAAATTTAAAAATTAAAAAATTTCAAAATTTTCTAAAATTTTCAAAATATTTCAAAATTTTCAAAAACTTCAAAATTTTAAAAAATTTCAAAAAATTTCAAAATTTTAAAATTTAAAAATTTAAAAAATTTTCAAAATCGTCAAAATTTCAAAAAATTTAAAAATTTTCAAAAAAAAATTTTCAATAACATCAAAAATTTTCAAAAATCGTCCAAATTCCAAAAAAAATTCAAAATTTTCAAAATTTCAAAATGTTCAAAAATTTTCAAAAATTTCAAAATTATCAAAAATTTTCAAAATTTCAAAACCTTAAAATTCTTCCAAATTTTCAAAAATTTTAAATATTTGTCGAAATTCCAAAAATTCTGAAAATTTCCTAACATTTAGCTAAATTCTTCAAAAATTTCAATGATTTCCAAACTTGCAGCACCGATAGGCTCAAACATTTTCAAATCCAAAATTTGAAAAATTTTCGCTAAATTAGCAGTACAAAAATTTTCAAAAATTAAAAAATTTAAGAATTTGTTCAAAAATTATCAACATTTTTCAAATTTTTAAAAATTTCAAATTTTCAAAAATCGTCGAAATTCCAAAAAAAATTCAAAATTTTCAAAAATTTTCATAAATAAAAAAAACTCCAATAATTTTGAAAAATCGTCGAAATTCGAAAAAATTTCAAAATTTTAAAAATGTTTAAAATTTTCAAAAACGTTAAAAAAACCTTCCAAATGTTCAAAAAATTAAAAAAATTAGTCGAAATTACAAAAATTCTGAAAATTTCCTAACATTTTGCTAAATTCCTCAAAAATTTCAATGATTTCCAATACTGCCCTTCAGCACTGGTAAGCTCGAGGCTACACATCTGTCAGCCACTGAATCGTCTGGGTTGCATCTGCAAGGTCGCCGCTTCCAACTAGCAGTACAAACGTTCAAAAATTAAAAGAAATTTGTGAATTTGTTAGAATTATCAACATTTTTTAAATTTTTAAAAACTTGTCAATATTTTCAAAAATCGTCGAAATTCCAAAAAATTTCAAAATTTTCAAAAATTTTCAGAAACTCAAATTTTCAAAATTTCATAAATTTTCAAAAATTCAAAATTTTCAAAAAATTTTAAAATTTTCAAAAATCGTCGAAATTCAAAAAAAAATTTTCAAAATTTTCAAAATTTTCAAAATTTTGAAAAATTTTCAAAAATTTCAAAAATTCCAATAATTTTGAAAAATCGTCGAAATTCGAAAAAAATTGCTAAATTTTATAAAATTTTCAAAAATTTAAAAACGTTAAAAATTCTTCCAAATTTTCAAAAAATTTTAAAAATTTGTCGAAATTCCAAAAATTCTGAAAATTTCCTAACTTTTTCTAAATTCCTCAAAAATTACAATTATTTCCTATACTCCCCCTGGCAGCACCGATATTCTCCAGGCTACACATCTGTCAACCACGGCATTCTCTATGTTGCATCTGCAGGCTCGCCGAACAAATTAGCAGTATAAGTTCAATAATTAAAGGAAATTTAAGAATTTGTTAGAGTTATCAAAATCGTTTAAATTTTAAATAATTTGTCAAAATTTTCAAAAATCGTCGAAATTCCAAAAAATTTCAAAATTTTTCCTAACTTTTTCTAAATTCCTCAAAAATTTCAACTATTTACTATACTCCACCTGGCAGCACCGATAGGCTCCATGCTACACATGTCAACCACGCCATCCCCTTGGTTGCATCTGCAGGCTCACCGCTCCAAACTAGCATACAATAAGTTCAATAATTAAATGGAATTTAAGAATTTGTTAGTTATCAAAAAATTTTAAATATTAAAAACATGTCAAAATTTTCAAAAACCGTCGAAATCCAAAAATTTCAAAATTTTCAAAATTTTCAAAATTTCAAAAATTTTTTCAAAATTTCAAAAATTTTCAAAAATTCAAAATTTTCAAAAAACCAAAAATTTCAAAATTTAAAAAATTTTAAAAAAAAAAATTTTCAAAAAAAATTTCCAAAATATTTCAAACATTTTCAAAACTTCAAAATTTTAAAAATTTCAAAAAAATTTTCGAAATTTTTAAAATTTAAAAAATTTCAAAAATTTTCAAAAATCGTCGAAATTCAAAAATTTAAAAATTTTCAAAATTTAAAAAAAAATTTTCAATAACATCAAAAATTTTTTCAAAAATCGTCCAAATTCCAAAAAAAATTCAAAATTCTCAAAATTTTCAAAAATTTCAAAATGTTCAAAAATTTTCAAAAAATTTCAAAATTATCAAAAATTTTCAAAATTTCAAAATCTTAAAAATTCTTCCAAATTTTCAAAAAATTTTAAATATTTGTCGAAATTCAAAAATTCTGAAAATTTCCTAACATTTAGTAAATTCTTCAAAATTTCAATGATTTCCAATACTGCCCCTGGCAGCACCGGTAAGCTCGAGGCTACACATCTGTGTCACTGAATCGTTTGGGTTGCATCTGAAGGGTCTCCGCTACCAAAGCAGTACAAACGTTAAAAAATTAAAGGAAATTTAAGAATTTGTTAGAATTATCAACATTTTTCAAATTTTTAAAAATCTGTCAATATTTTCAAAAATCGTCGAAATTTAAAAAAATTTCAAAATTTTTAAAAATTTTCAAAAACTCAAAATTTTCGAAAATTTCAAAATTTTCAAACAATCCAAAATTTTCAAAAATTTAAAAAATTTTCAAAAATCGTCGAAATTCAAAAAAATTTCAAAATTTTCAAAATTTTCAAAAATTAAAAAAACTCAAAATTTTGAAAAATCGTCGAATTTCCAAAAAAATTTCAAAATTTTAAAAATATTTAAAAATTTGAAAAACGTTTAAAAAAATCTTCAAAATGTTCAAAAATTTTAAAATTAGTCGAAAATTTAAAAAAATTCTGAAAATTTCTAACATTTTCAAAAATTTTCAAAATTTTCAATGATTTTCAATCCTTTGCAAAACCGGTAATTGAGGCTAAATATTTCATTTTCAAAATTTTCAAAAGGGTTTACCAACTAGCAGTACAAACGTTCAAAAAATAAAGGAAATTTAAAAATTTGTTAGAATTATCAAAATTTTTTAAATTTTAAAAATTTGTCAATATTTTCAAAAATCGTCAAAATTCCTAAAAAAAATTTCAAAATTTTCAAAAATTTTCAAAATTTCAAATTTTGAAAAATTTTCAAAATTTCAAAAATTTCCAAAATTTTGAAAAATTTTCAAAAAATTCCAAATTATTTCTAAATTTTAAAAATTTTCAAAAATTTAAAAACGTTCAAAAAAAATTTTTCCAAATTTTCAAAAATTTTAAAAATTTGTCCAAATTCAAAAATTTAAAAATTTCCTAAAATTTTTCTAAATTCCTAAAAATTTACAATTATTTAAAATTCCCCTGGCAGCACCGATATTTTCCAGGCTAACATCTGTCAACCACGGCATCCTCTATGTTGCATCTGCAAAAATTTCACAAACTAGCAGTATCAAAAGTTCAAAATTAAAGGAAATTTAAGAATTTGTTAGGGTTATCAAAATTTTTAAATTTTAAAAATTTTCAAAATTTTTCAAAAATCGTCGAAATTCCAAAAATTTCAAAATTTTTCAAACTTTTTCTAAATTTAAAAAAATTTCAAAAAATTCCACCTGGCAGCACCGATAGGCTCCATTTAAAAATCAGTCAACCACGCCATCCACTTGGTTGCAAGGCTCGCCGCTCCAAAACTAGCATACAATAAGTTCAAAATTAAAGGGAATTTAAGAATTTGTTAAAATTATCAAAAATTTAAAAAATTTTAAAAAAATTTGTCAAAATTTTCAAAAAAAAATCGTCGAAATTTTCAAAAAAAATTTCAAAATTTTTAAAAATTTTTCAAAAATTTTCAAAATTTTCAAAAATTTCAAAATTTTCAAAAATTTTCAAAAATTTTCAAAAAAAAATTTTAAAAATTTTCAAAAATCGTCGAAATTCCAAAAATTTCAAAATTTTAAAAAAAAATTTCAAAATTTTGAAAAATTTTCAAAAATTTCAAAAATCTTCAAAATTTTGAAAAATTTCAAAATTCCAAAAAATTTTTCAAATTTTAAAAAATTTTTCAAAAAATTTAAAAACGTTAAAATTTTATAAAAATTTTCAAAAAATTTTAAAATTTTTCGAAATTTCCAAAAATTTGAAAATTTTTGCTAAACATTGTCAAAATCCACTTGGTTGCATCTGCAGGCTCGCCGCTCCAAACTAGCATTTACAAAAGTTCAAAAATAAAAAGGAATTTAAGAATTTGTTATCAAAAATTTTTCAAAATTCAAAAAAAATTTCAAAATTTTCAAAAACCGTCGAAATTCCAAAAATTTTCAAAATTTTCAAAATTTTTCAAAATTTTCAAAAATTTTCAAAATTTTTTTGAAAAATTTTTTTCAAAAACTTCAAAATTTTTAAAAATTTCAAAAATTTCAAAAAATCCAAAATTTTCAAATTTTTAAAAAATTTCAAAAATTTAAAAAATTTTCAAAAATCGTCCAAATTCCAAAAAAAATTTCAAAATTTTGAAAATTTTCAAAAATTTCAAAATTTTTAAAAATTTTCAAAATTTTCAAAAATTCAAATTTTCAAAAATTTTTAAAAATTTCAAAATTTTCAAAATTTTCAAAAAAAATTTCAAAATTTTCAAAAATTTTCAAAATTTCAAATATTTAAAAAATTTTCAAAAAAATTTCAAAATTTTAAAAAATTTTCAAAATTTTCAAAATTTTCAAAAATTTTTAAAAACTTCAAAAAACGTCAAAATTTTCAAAATTTTCAAAATTTTTCAAAAAATTTTTTCAAAATTTTCAAAAATTTTCAAAATTTTCAAAAATTTTCAAAACTTCAAATTTTTAAAAATTTCAAAATTTTCAAAAATCCAAAATTTTCAAAATTTTAAAAAAATTTAAAAAAATTTAAAAATTTAAAAAAAAATCGTCAAATTCAAAAATTTTCAAAATTTTGAAAAATTTTCAAAACTTTTAAAATTTTAAAAAATTTTCAAAAAAAATTTTCAAAATTTTTTCAAAAAAAATTTCAAAATTTTCAAAAATTTTCAAAATTTCAAATATTTCAAAAATTTTTCAAAAAAATTTTCAAAAATATTCAAAATTTCAAAAATTTTCAAAAATTTCAAAAAATTTCCAAAAATTTCAAAATTTTAAAAATTTTTCAAAAATTTTCAAAATTTTCTAAAATTTCAAAAATTTTAAAAAATTTTCAAAATTTTCCAAATTCCAAAAAAAATTTTTAAATTTTCAAAAATTTTCAAAAATTTCAAATTTTGAAAAATTCTCATAAATATCAAAATTTTTCAAAAAAATTTCAAAATTTTTCAAAAATTTCAAAATTTAAAAATTTAAAAAATTTCAAAATTTTTAAAAAATCTTCCAAATGTTCAAAAAAATTTAAAAATTAGTCGAAATTCCAAAAATACTGAAAATTTTCCTAACATTTTGCTAAATTCCAAAAAATTTCAATGATTTCCAATACTGCCCCTGGCAGCACCGTTTGGCTCGAGGCTACACATCTGTCAGCCATTTTAATCGTCTGGGTTGCATCTGCAGGGTCGCCGAAAACTAGCAGTACAAACGTTCAAAAATTTTAAAGGAAATTTAAGAATTTGTTAGAATTATCAAATTTTTCAAATTTTTAAAAATTTTTCAATATTTTCAAAATTTCGAAAATTCCAAAAAAAATTTTCAAAATTTTCAAAAATTTTCAAAATTTCAAAAAATTTGAAAATTTCAAAATTTTCAAAAATTCCAAAAATTTTCAAAAAAATTTTCAAAAATTTTAAAAAAAAATTTCAAAAATTTCAAAAATTTTCAAAAATCAAAAATCTAAAAAATTCAATAATTTTTGAAAAATCGTCAAAAATTCAAAAATTTCAAAATTTTAAAAAATTTTAAAAATTCAAAAACGTTAAAAAATCTTCCAAATGTTCAAAAATTAAAAAAATTAGTCAAAATTACAAAAATTCTGAAAATTTCCTAACTTTTGCTAAATTCCTCAAAAATTTCAATGATTTCAATACTGCCCCTGGCAGCACTGGTAAGCTCGAGGCTACACATCTGTCAGCCAAAAATTCGTCTGGGTTGCAAATTCGTCGCTACCAACTAGCAGTACAAACGTTCCAAAAATTAAAAAATTTAAAAATTTATTTTAAAAATTTTCAAATTTTTTAAAAATTCTTAAAAATCTTCAAATTTTCAAAAATTTTCAAAATTTTCAAAAAATTTCAAAATTTTTAAAAATTTTCAAAAAATTTCAATATTTTCAAAAATTTTAAATTTTCAAAAAATTTTCAAAATTTTCAAAATTTTAAAAATTTTCAAAATCGTAGAAATTCCAAAAAATTCAAAAGTTTTCAAAAAAAAATTCAAAATTTTCAAAAAGTTTCAAGTTTTTCAAAATTTTCCAAAATTTTGAAAAATTTCGAAATTCGAAAAAATTTTTGCTAAATTTTATAAAATTTTCAAAAAATTTTAAAAACGTTAAAAAATTTTTCCAAATTTTCAAAAAATTTTAAAAAAATTTGTCGAAATTCCAAAAATTTCAAAAATTTCCTAACTTTTTCTAAATTCCTGAAAAAAATTTACAAAATTTTAAAAATTGGCAGCAATATTTCAGGCAAAACATCTGTCAACCACGGCATTTAAAAATTTCAAAATCTTTCAAAATTAGCAATAATTTTCAAAAATTAAAGGAAATTTAAGAATTTGTTAGAAATATCAAAATCCTTTAAATTTTAAAAATTTGTCAAAATTTTCAAAAATCGTCGAAATTCCAAAAATTTCAAAATTTTTCCTAACATTTTCTAAATTCCTCAAAAATTTCAACTATTTCCTATACTCCACCTGGCAGCACCGATAGGCTCCATGCTACACATCTGTCAACCACGCCATCCCCTTGGTTGCATCTGCAGGCTCGCCGCTCCAAACTAGCATACAATAAGTTCAATAATTAAAGGGAATTTAAGAATTTGTTAGTTATCAAAAATTTTAAATATTAAAAAAACATGTCAAAATTTTCAAAAACCGTCAAAATCCCAAAAAATTTCAAAATTATCAAAAATTTTCAAAATTTTCAAAAATTTAAAAATTTCAAAATTTTTTTAAAAATTTCAAAAATTTTCAAAATATACAAAATTTTCAAAAATTTAAAAATTTTCAAGAATTTAAAAATTTTAAAAATTTCAAAATTTTCTAAAAATTTTCAAAATATTTCAAACGTTTTCAAAAATTTTAAAAATTTTCAAAATTTTAAAAAAAAATTTCAAAAATTTTTTGAAATTTTTTCAAAATTTTAAAATTTAAAAAATTTTCAAAAAATTCGAAATTCCAAAAATTTAAAAATTTTCAAAATTTTAAAAATTTTCAAAAACATCAAAATTTTCAAAATCGTCCAAATTCCAAAATTTTCAAAAATTTGAAAAATTTTCAAAAATTTCAAAATGTTTCAAAAAAAAATTTTTCAAAATTTTGAAATTATCAAAAATTTTGAAAATTTCAAAAAATTTAAAAATTCTTCCAAATTTTAAAAAATTTTAAAATTTGTCGAAATTCCAAAATTCTGAAAATTTGCCAACATTTTAGTAAATTCCTAAAAATTTCAATGATTTCCTATACATTTGGCAAACCGATAGGCTTGAAACATGTCAGCTGCGGCATCCTCCGGGTGCGTCTGTAAAAAAACCTACTAGCACTAAAATAAGTTAAACAAAATTAAAGGAAATTTCAAAAATTTCTTAGTGTTATCAAAAAATTGAAAAATTTTCAAAAATATTCAAAAATTTCAAAATTTTTCAAAGTTTCAAAATTTTAAAAAAATCCAAAATTTTCAAAATTTCAAAAATTTCAAAAATTTTCGAAAAAATCCAAAATTTTAAAAAATTTTCAAAAAAAACTTCAAAATTTTCAAAAATTTTTAAAATTTTCAAAAATTTTTCGAAAATTCCAAAAATTAAAAAAATTTTCAAAAATTTTCAAAATTTTCAAAATTTTCAAAATTTTTTCAAAAATTTCAAATTTTAAAAATTTTCCAAATTTTCAAAAATTTTAAAAATTTGTCGAAATTCCAAAAATTCTGAAAATTTCCTAACTTTTTCTAAATTCTTCAAATTTTTACAATTATTTTCTATACTCCCCCTGGCAGCAACGATATTCTCCAGGCTACACATCTGTCAACCACGGCATTCTATGTTGCATCTGCAAAATTTACAAAAGCAGTATTTCAATAATTAAAGGAAATTTAAGAGTTTGTTAGAGTTTTCAAAATTTTTAAATTTTAAATAATTTGTCAAAATTTTCAAAAATCGTCGAAATTCCAAAAAATTTCAAAATTTTTCCTATCTTTTTCTAAATTCCTCAAAAATTTCAACTATTACCTATACTCCACCTGGCAGCACCGATGGGCTCCATGCTACAAATCTGTCAACCACGCCAACCGCTTGGTTTTATCTGCAGGATGAAAATTTCCAAACTAGCATACAATAAGTTCAATAATTAATTTTTAAAATTTAAAAATTTGTTAGTTATAAAAAATTTTTAAATATTAAATTTTGTCAAAATTTTCAAAATTTTCGAAATTCCAAAAAAATTTCAAAATTATCAAAAATTTTCAAAAATTTCAAAAAAAATTTTCAAAAACTTCAAATTTTTTAAAAATTTCAAAATTTTCAAAAAAATCCAAAATTTTCAAAAATTTCAAAATATAAAAATTTAAAAAAAAATTTAAAAATTTTCAAAATTTTCAAAATATTTCAAACATTTTAAAAACTTCAAATTTTCAAAATTTTCAAAAAATTTCAAAAAATCCGAAATTTTCAAAATTTAAAAATTTAAAAAATTTTCAAAAATTTGAAATTCAAAAATTTTCAAAATTTTCAAAATTTCAAAAATTTTCAAAATTTTTAAATTTTTTTTAAAATTTCCAATACCAAAAAATTTCAAAATTTTGAAAAATTTTCCAAAAATTTCAAAAACGTTAAAATTTTCCAAATTTTGAAATTTTTTAAAAATTTTTAAAATTCCAAAAATTCTGAAAATTTGCCAACATTTTAAAAAATTCTAAAAAATTTCAATGATTTGAAAATTCCCCTTTCAGCACCGATAGGGTAGTTTACATGTCAGCCACGGCATCATCTGGGTCGCATCTGCAGGCTCGCCGCTACCTACTAGCACTACAATAAGTTAAAAAATTAAAGGAAATTTAAGAATTTTTTAGTATTATCTAAAAAATTTCAAAATTTTCAAAAATTTTCAAAAATTTTCAAAAAATTTCAAAAATTTTAAAAAAAATCCAAAATTTTTCAAAAATTTTTCAAAAATATTCAAAAAAATCCTAAACTTAAAAAATTTTCAAAAATTTTCAAAATTTCAAATTTTTAAAAATTTTCAAAATTTTCAAAATTTTCAAAACTTCAAAATTTTCAAAAAATTTTCAAAAATTTTCAAAAATTCCAAAATTTTCAAAAATTTAAGAAAATTTTCAAATTTTTTTTAAAAATCAACGAAAATTCCAAAAATTTTAATTTTCAAAAATTTTCAAAATTTTCAAAATTTTCAAAAATTAAAAAATTTTAAAAAATTTTCAAAAATTTTCCGAAATTCAAAAAAAAATTTAAAAATTTTTCAAAATTTTGAAAAATTTTGAAAAATTTTAAATATTTCAAAATTTTCAAAAATTTTCAAAATTTCAAAATTTTAAAAAATTTTCAAAATTTCAAAAACGTTAAAAAATTTTCCAAATGTTAAAAAAATTTTAAAAATTTTTCGAAATTCCAAAATTCTGAAAATTTCCTAACATTTTGCTAAATTCCTCAAAAATTTTTCAATGATTTCCAATACTGCCCCTGGCAGCACCGTAAGCTCGAGGCTGCACATCTGTCAGCCACTGAATCGTCTTCGTTGCATCTGAAAATTTCCGCTACCAACTAGCAGTACAAATTTTTCAAAAATTAAAAAATTTAGGAATTCTTCAAAATTTCAAAAAAATTTTAAAAATTTCATTTTTTTCAAAAATTTTTGAAATTTTTTGAAAAATTTTAAAAAGTATAGGAAATAATTGTAAATTTTGAAATTTAGAAAAATTTTTGAAAATTTTCAAATTTTTGAAATTTTGAAAATTTTAAAAAAATTTTTGAAAATTTGGAAAATTTTAACGTTTTTTTAAATTTTGAAATTTTTTGAAAATTTTGAAAATTTTTGAAAATTTTTGAAAATTTTGAAAATTTTTTTGAAATTTTTGGAATTTTTTGAAAATTTTGAAAATTTTGAAAATTTTGAAAATTTTGAAAATTTTTTTGAAAATTTTGAATTTTTTTGAAAAAAATTTTTGAAAATTTTGAAGTTTTTGAAAATTTTTGAAAATTTTGAAAATTTTTGAAATTTTTGAAAATTTTGAAAATTTTTGAAATTTTTGAAAATTTTGAAAATTTTTGAAAATTTTGAAAATTTTTTTTGAAAATTTTTTTGAAATTTTTGAAATTTTGAAAATTTTTGAAAATTTTGATTTTTTGAAAATTTTTTTAAAATTTTTGAAATTTGGAAAATTTTGAAAAGTTTTTGAAAATTTTTGAAAATTTTGAAATTTTTTGATAACACTAAGAAATTCTTAAATTTCCTTTAATTTTGTTTAACTTATTGTAGTGCTAGTAGGTAGCGGCGAGCCTGCAGATGCGACCCAGAGGATGCCGTGGCTGACATGTAGCCACTAGCCTATCGGTGCTGCCAGGGGAGTATAGGAAATCATTGAAATTTTTGAGGAATTTACTAAAATGTTGGCAAATTTTCAGAATTTTTGGAATTTCGACAAATATTTAAAATTTTTTGAAAATTTGGAAGAATTTTTAACGTTTTTGAAATTTTTGAAAATTTTAAAATTTTGAAATTTTTGAAAATTTTTGAACATTTTGAAATTTTTGAAAATTTTTCAAAATTTTGAAATTTTTGAAAATTTTTGAAAATTTTGATATTGAAAATTTTTGATTTTTTTAAAATTTTTGAATTTTTTGAAAATTTTGAAGTTTTTGAAAATTTTTGAAAAAATTTTTCAAAATTTTGAACGAATTTTGAAAATTTTGAAAATTTTGAAAATTTTTGAAAATTTTGAAAATTTTTGAAATTTTTGAAAATTTTGAATATTTTGAAAATTTTTGAAATTTTGAAAATTTTTTTTGAAATTTTTTTGAAAATTTTTAAAATTTTGAAATTTTTTTGAAAATTTTTGAAAAATTTTGAAATTTTGGAATTTTGAAATTTTGAAAATTTTTGAAATTTTAAAAAATTTTAAAATTTTTGAATTTTGAAATTTTTGAAATTTTGAAAATTTTGAAATTTTTGATAACTAACAAATTTTTAAATTTGAAAATTTTGAAAATTTTGAAATTTTTGAAAATTAAAAATTTTGAAACAAATTTAAATTTTCTTTAATTTTATTTATAGTTTGTTTGAGCGCGAGCCTGCAGATGCAACATAGAGGATTTGATTGAAGATTAGCCTGGAGAATATCGGTTGCCAGGGGAGTATAGGAAATAATTGAAATTTTTGAGGAATTTAGAAAAATTTTTAGGAAATTTTCAAATTTTTGGAATTTCGACAAATTTTAAAATTTTTTTGAAAATTTTTTGGAAGAATTTTTAACGTTTTTTAAATTTTTGAAAATTTTTTTTAAAATTTTGAAATTTTTGGAATTTCGAAGATTTTTGAAAAAAATTTTTGAAATTTTGAAAATTTTTGAAAATTTTGAAATTTTTTGAAAATTTTTAAAATTTTGATTTTTGAAAATTTTGAAAATTTTTGAAATTTTTGAAATTTTTGAAAATTTTTCGAAATTTTGAAAATTTTGAAAATTTTTGAAAATTTTGAAATTTTTTGGAATTTCGACGATTTTTGAGAATATTGACAAATTTTTAAAAATTTAAAAAATGTTGATAATTCTAACAAATTCTCAAATTTCCTTTAATTTTTGAACGTTTGTACTGCTAGTTGTAGCGGCGACCTGCAGATGCAACCCAGACGATTCAGTGGCTGACAGATGTGTAGCCTCGAGCTTACCGGTGCTGCCAGGGCAGTATTGGAAATCATTGAAATTTTTGAGGAATTTAGAAAAATGGGAAATTTTCAGAATTTTTGTAATCTCGACTAATTTTTAAAAATTTTTGAACATTTGGAAGATTTTTTAACGTTTTTGAAATTTTTAAACATTTTTAAAATTTTGAAATTTTTTGGAATTTCGACGATTTTAAAGATTATTGGAGTTTTTTAAACTTTTGAAAATTTTGAAATTTTTGAAAATTTTGAAAATTTTAAAATTTTTTTTTAAAATTTTTGAAAATTTTTGAAATTTTGGAAAATTTTTGAAAATTTTGAAATTTTTGAAAATTTTTTTGAGTTTTTGAAATTTTTTTAAAAATTTTGAAATTTTTGAAAATTTCGACGATTTTTGAAAATATTGACAAATTTTTAAAAATTTAAAAAATTTTGATAATTCTAACAAATTTTTAATTTCCTTTAATTTTTGAACGTTTGTACTGCTAGTTGGTAGCGGCGATCCTGCAGATGCAACCCGGACGATTCAGTGGCTGACGTGTGTAGCCTCGAGCCAACCGGTGCTGCCAGGGGCAGTATTGGAAATCATTGAAATTTTGAGGAATTTAGCAAAATGTTAGGAAATTTTCAGAATTTTTGGAATTTCGACTAATTTTTAAATTTTTTTTAACATTTGGAAGATTTTTTAACGTTTTTGAAATTTTTGAAAATTTTTTAAAATTTTGAAATTTTTGAAATTTTTGAAAATTTTTTAAAATTTTGATATTTTTGAAAATTTTTTAAAATTTTGAAATTTTTGAAAATATCGAAAATTTTGAAAATTTTAATATTTATGAAGATTTTTCAAAATTTTGAAATTTTTGAAAATTTTTGAAAATTTTGAAATTTTGAAATTTTTTTGAAATTTTTGACGGGTTTTTGAAAATTTTGAAAAATTTTGAAAATTTTTGAAAAAAATTTTTGAAAATTTTTGAAAAATTTGGACGATTTTTGAAAATTTTGAAAATTTTGAAATTTGAAAATTTTGAAATTTTGAAAATTTTTGAAATTTTGAAAATTTTTGAAAATTTTGAAATTTTTGAAATTTTTTTTTTGAAAATTTTTTTTTGAATTTTTTGAAATTTTGAAATTTTTTGAAAATTTTTGAAAATTTTTTAAATTTTTGAAAAATTTTGAAATTTTGAAATTTTTGAAGTTTTTGAAAATTTTGAAAATTTTGAAATTAAAAATAATTTAAGAAATTCTTAAATTTCCTTTAAATTTTTTGAACTTATTGTTGCTAGTAGGTAGCGGCGAGCCTGCAGATGCGACCCAGAGGATGCCGTTTGAAAATTAGCCACTGAGCCTATCGGTGCTGCCAGGGGGAGTATAGGAAATCATTGAAATTTTGAGGAATTTACTAAAATGTTAAAAATTTTCAGAATTTTGGAATTTCGACAAAATTTTAAAATTTTTTGAAAATTTGGAAGAATTTTTAACGTTTTTGAAATTTTTGAAAATTTTTTTAAAATTTTGAAAATTTTTGAAAATTTTGAAAATTTTGAAATTTTGAAAATTTTGAAAATTTTTGAAAATTTTTTTTTTGACGATTTTTGAAAATTTTTAAATTTTTGAAATTTTTTGAAATTTTTGAAAATTTTTAAATTTTTGAAAAATTTTGAAAATTTTGAAAATTTTGAAAATTTTTGAAAATTTTGAAATTTTGAAATTTTTTTGAAATTTTTGAAAATTTTGAATTTTTTTTGAAAATTTTTGAAAATTTTGAAAATTTTGAAAATTTTGAAATTTTTGGAATTTCGACGGTTTTTGAAAATTTTGAAATTTTTTTAATATTTAAAAATTTTTGATAACTAACAAATTCTTAAATTCCCTTTAATTATTGAACTTTTTTTGAAAAGTTTGAGCGGCGATTTTTGCAGATGCAACCAAGTGGAAAATTTTGACAGATGTGTAGCATGGAGCCTATTTGTGCTGCCAGGTGGATTTTTAGGAAATAGTTGAAATTTTTGAGGAATTTAGAAAAAGTTAGGAAAAATTTTGAAATTTTTGGAATTTCGACGATTTTTGAAAATTTTGACAAATTTTTAAAATTTAAGAATTTTGATAACTCTAACAAATTCTTAAATTTCCTTTAATTATTGAAATTATTATACTGCTAGTTTTAGCGGCGAGCCTGCAGATGCAAAATAGAGGATGCCGTGGTTGACAGATGTGTAGCCTGAAATATCGGTGCTGCCAAAGTATAGGAAATAATTGAAATTTTGAGGAATTTAAAAAGTTAGGAAATTTTCAGAATTTTTGGAATTTCGACAAATTTTTAAATTTTTGAAAATTTGGAAGAATTTTTAACGTTTTTAAATTTTTGAAAATTTTTGAAAATTTTGAAATTTTTTTGGAATTTCGACGATTTTGAAAATTTTGAAAATTTTTGAAAATTTTGAAAATTTTTGAAAATTTTGAAATTTTGAAAATTTTTTTGAAAATTTTGAAAATTTTTTTTGAAAATTTTGAAATTTTTTGAAAATTTGACGATTTTTGAAAATTTTTAAATTTTTGAAAATTTTGAATTTTTTGAAAATTTTGAAAATTTTGAAAATTTTGAAATTTTTGAAAATTTTAAAAATTTTGAAAATTTTTGAATTTTTTTTTGGATTTTTGAAAATTTTTGAAAAATTTGAAAAATTTTTTAAAATTTTGAAAATTTTTGAAAATTTTGAAAATTTTTGAAAATTTTGAAATTTTGAAAATTTTTTTGAAAAATTTTAAAAATTTTTTGAAATTTTGAAATTTTTGAAAATTTTTTTTTGAAAATTTTGAAAAATTTTGAAAATTTAAAATTTTAAAATTTTTGAAAAATTTGAAAATTTTAACAAATTTTAAATTTCCTTTGAAAATTTTTGAAAAATTTACTGAAGTTTTAGCGGCGAATTTTGCAGATTGCAAAATTTTTTGATTCAGTTTGAAGATGTGTTTTGAAAATTTGCCAAAATTTTGGAAATCATTGAAATTTTTAGGAATTTAGCAAAATTTTTGAAATTTTCAGAATTTTTGAATTTTTGAAATTTTTGAAATTTTTTTGAAAATTTGAAAAATTTTTAACGTTTTTGAAATTTTTTGAAAATTTTTAAATTTTTTTGAAATTTTGAAAATTTGAAAATTTTGAAATTTTTAAATTTTTGAAATTTTTGAAAATTTTTCAAATTTTTTTTGATTTTTGAAAATTTTGAAATTTTGAAATTTTTTGAATTTTTTTTTGAAAATTTTTTGAAATTTTTGAAAATTTTGAAAATTTTGAAAATTTTGAAATTTTTGGAATTTCGATTTTGAAAATTTTTGAAAATTTTGAAAATTTTTAAATTTTTAAAATTTTTGATTTTGAAAATTTTTTTGAAAATTTTTTGAAAATTTTGAAAATTTTGAAAATTTTTTTGAAAATTTTTTTTTTTAAAATTTTGAAAATTTTGAAATTTTTGAAAATTTTTTAAATTATTTTGAAAATTTTGAAATTTTTGAAAAAAATTTTTGAATTTTTTGAAAATTTTTGAAATTTTTGAAAATTTTGAAAAATTTTGAAAATTTTTGAAAATTTTGAATATTTTTGAAAATTTTTGAAATTTTTTTTTGAAAATTTTGAAATTTTTGAAAATTTTGAAATTTTTTTGGAATTTTTGACGATTTTGAAAATTTTTAAATTTTTTAAATTTTGAAAAATTTTTGAAAATTTTGAAAATTTTTTTGAAAATTTTGAAATTTTTAAAAAATTTTGAAGTTTTTGAAAATTTTGAAAATTTTGAAAATTTTTGAAAATTTTGAAATTTTTGAAAATTTCGAAACGGTTTTTGAAAATTTTGACATGTTTTTTTAATATTTAAAAATTTTGATAACTAACAAATTCTTAAATTCCCTTTAATTATTGAACTTATTTTATGCTAGTTTTCGAAAATTTTGAGCCTGCAGATGCAACCAAGTGGATGGCGTGAAATTTTTGAGATGTGTAGCATGAAGCCTATCGGTGCTGCCAGGTGGAGTATAGGAAATTTTTGAAATTTTTGAGGAATTTTTACAAAAAGTTAGGAAAAATTTTGAAATTTTTGGAAAATTTTCGACGATTTTTAAAATTTTGACAAATTATTTAAAATTTTAAAGAATTTTGATAATTTCTAACAAATTCTTAAATTTCCTTTAATTATTGAACTTTTTAATTTTTTAGTTTTGAAATTTTTGCGAGCCTGCAGATGCATTTTAGAGGATGCCGTGGTTGACAGATGTGTAGCCTGGAGAATATCGGTGCTGCCAGGGGAGTATAGGAAATAATTGTAATTTTTGAGGAATTTAGAAAATGTTAGGAAATTTTCAGAATTTTTGGAATTTCGACAAATTTTAAAATTTTTTGAAAATTTGGAAGAATTTTTAACGTTTTTGAAATTTTTTTTTGAAAATTTTTTGAAAATTTTGAAATTTTTGAAAATTTTGAAAATTTTGAAAATTTTCAAAATTTTGAAATTTTTGAAAATTTTGAAAATTTTGAAATTTTTGAATTTTGAAATTTTTGAAAATTTTTTAAAATTTTTGAAATTTTTTGAAAATTTTTGAAAATTTTTAATTTTTTAAAATTTTGAAAAATTTTTGAAAATTTTGAATTTTTTGAAAATTTTTGAAAATTTTGAAAATTTGAATTTTTTTTGAAATTTTTTTTGAAAATTTTGAAATTTTTTTTGAAAATTTTGAAAAAATTTTTGAAAATTTTGAAAATTTTGAAATTTTTGATAAACTAACAAATTCTTAAATTTCCTTTAATTTTTTTAACTTATTGTACTGCTAGTTGGTAGCGGCGAGCCTGCAGATGCAACCCAGAGGATGCCGTGGCTGACATGTAGCCACGAGCCTATCGGTGCTGCCAGGGGAGTATAGGAAATCATTGAAATTTTTGAGGAATTTACTAAAATGTTGGAAATTTTCAGAATTTTTGGAATTTCGACAAATTTTAAAATTTTTGAAAATTTGGAAGAATTTTTAACGTTTTTGAAATTTTGAAAATTTTTGAAAATTTTTGAAATTTTTGAAAATTTTTGAAAATTTTGAAAATTTTTTTTTTTTAAAATTTTGAATTTTTTGAAAATTTTTGAAAATTTTTTTTTTGAAAAATTTTAAAATTTTTTGAAATTTTTAAAATTTTGAAATTTTTTGAAATTTTTTGAAATTTTGAAAATTTTTGAAAATTTTGAAATTTTGAAATTTTTGAAAATTTTGAAAAAATTTGAAATTTTTGAAAAAAATTTTGAAATTTTTTGAATTTGGACGATTTTGAAAATTTTTAAATTTTTTTGAAAATTTTTGAAAATTTTGAAAATTTTGATTTTTTGAAAATTTTTGAAATTTTTGAAAATTTTGAATTTTTTTGAAAATTTTGAAAATTTTTGAAAAAAATTTTGATAATTTTGAAAATTTTGGAATTTCGAAATTTTTGAAAATTTTGACAAATTTTTTAAATTTAAAAATTTTTGATAACTAACAAATTCTTAAATTCCATTTAATTATTGAACTTATTGTATGCTAGTTTGGAGCGGCGAGCCTGCAGATGCAACCAAGTGGATGGCGTGGTTGAAGATGTAGTTGGAGCCTATCGGTGCTGCCAGGTGGAGTTTAGGAAATAGTTGAAATTTTTGAGGAATTTAAAAAAAGTTAGGAAAATTTTGAAATTTTTGGAATTTCGACGATTTTTGAAAATTTTGACAAATTATTTAAAATTTAAAAATTTTGATAACTCTAACAAATTCTTAAATTTCCTTTAATTATTGAACTTATTATACTGCTAGTTTGTAGCGGAGAGCCTGCAGATGCAACATAGAGGATGCCGTGGTTGACAGATGTGTAGCCTGAGAATATCGGTGCTGCCAGGGGAGTATAGGAAATAATTGAAATTTTGAGGAATTTAGAAAAATGTTAGGAAATTTTCAGAATTTTTGAATTTCGACAAATTTTAAAATTTTTTTGAAAATTTGGAAATTTTTAAAATTTTTTAAATTTTTAAAATTTTTAAAATTTTGAAATTTTTTTGAAAATTTGACGATTTTTCAAAATTTTTGAAAATTTTTGAAAATTTTTAAAATTTTTTTTGAAAATTTTTGAAAAAATTTTGAAAATTTTGAAAATTTTTGAAATTTTTGAAAAAATTTTTGAAAAAAATTTTGAAATTTTTTTTGAAAATTTTGAAAATTTTTGAAATTTTTTTTGACGATTTTTAAAATATTGACGAATTTTTAAAAATTTAAAAAATTTTGATAATTTAACAAATTTTTAAATTTTTTAATTTTGAACGTTTGTAATTTTTAAAGTTGGTAATTTTAAAATTTTTGATTTGCAGATGAAAACCCGATTCAGTGGCTGACAGTGTTTTTCGATTTTGAAACCGGTGCTGCCAGGGGCAGTATTTGAAATCATTGAAATTTTTGAGGAATTTAGCAAAATTTAGGAAATTTTCAGAATTTTGGAATTTTTGACTAATTTTTTAAATTTTTTTAAAATTTGAAAATTTTTTAACGTTTTTGAAATTTTTTGAAAATTTTTTAAAATTTTGAAATTTTTTGAAAATTTTTGAAAATTTTGAAATTTTTTTTGAAAATTTTGAAAATTTTTGAATTTTTGAAAATTTTGCAAAAATTTTGAAAATTTGAAAATTTTTCAAAATTTTTTGAAATTTTGAAAATTTTTGAAATTTTGAAATTTTTGAATTTGAAATTTTTAAATTTTGAAAAATTTTTGAAAAAAATTTTGAAAATTTTTGAAATTTTTGAAAATTTTGAAATTTTTTTTGAAAATTTTGAAATTTTTGAAAATTTTGAAAATTTTGAAATTTTTTTTTGAAAATTTTTGAAATTTTTGAAAAATTTTGAAAATTTTGAAAATTTTTTTGAAATTTTTGAAAATTTTTAAAATTTTGAAAATTTTGAAATTTTAAAAATTTTGAAATTTTTGAAAATTTTGAAATTTTTGAAATTTTGAAAATTTTTGAAAATTTTTGCAAATTTTGAATTTTTTGAAAATTTTGAAAATTTGAAAACGATTTTTGAAATTTTTGAAAATTTTGAAAATTTTGAAATTTTTTGATAAACTAACAAATTCTTAAATTTCCTTTAATTTTATTGAACTTATTGTAGTGCTAGTAGGTAGCGGCGAGTTGCAGATGCAACCCAGAGGATGCCGTGGCTGACATTGTAGCCACGAGCCTATCGGTGCTGCCAGGGGGAGTTTAGGAAATCATTGAAATTTTTGAGGAATTTACTAAAATGTTTGGCAAATTTTCAGAATTTTTGAATTTCGACAAAGTTTTAAAATTTTTCAAAATTTGGAAGAATTTTTTGTTTTTGAAATTTTGAAAATTTTTGAAATTTTTGAAATTTTTGAAAAAATTTTTGAAAATTTTGAAATTTTGAAATTTTTGAAATTTTGAAAAATTTTGAAAATTTTGAAAATTTTGAAAATTTTTGAAAATTTTTTGGAATTTGAAAATTTTTTGAAAAATTTTGAAAATTTTGAAATTTTGAAATTTTTTGAAATTTTTGAAATTTTGAAATTTTTTTTGAAAATTTTTTGAAAATTTTGAAATTTTTGAAAAATTTTTAAAATTTTGAAAATTTGAAGTTTTGAAAATTTTGAAATTTTTGAAAATTTATTTTGAAAATTTTGAAAATTTGGAAAATTTTGACGATTTTTGAAATTTTTTTGAAAATTTTTAAAATTTTCAAAAAAATTTTTCAAAACAAAAATTTTCCAAATTTGAAAATTAAAAATTTTAAAAATTTTAGAATTTTTCCAAAGATTTTTGAAAATTTCCTAAATTTTGTAAATTTTTAAAAATTTCGTGGATTTGGAAATACTCCCAGGCAGCACCGAATTTTTAAATTTCAGCAACTTCATTTCTAGATTGCATCTGCAATCGGTGCCCAACTAGCAGTTTTGAAATTCAATGAAAATTAAAGGAAATTTAAAATTTGTTGGAATTTTCAAAATTTTTAAATTTTAAAAAATTTTCAAAATTTTAAAAATTTTCAAAATTTGAAAAATTTTAAAATTTTCAAAATTTTTGAAAATTTCCAAAATTTTTGAAAATTTTGAAAATTTTGAAAATTTTCAAAATTTTGAAAATTTGCAAAATTTTGAAAATTTTCAAAAATTTCAAAAAAAATTTTGAAATTTTTTAAAAATTTTCAAAATTTCAAAAAATTTTAAAAAATTTTAAAAATTTTGAAAATTTTCAAAAATTTTCAAAAATTTTGAAAATTTCAAAATTTTGAAAATTTTTAAAAATTTTCAAAATTTTCAAAAATTTTCAAAATTTTGAAAAAATTTTGAAAAATTCCAAATTTTTCCAAAATTTTCAAAATTTTTTTTAAAATTTTCAAATTTTTTTCAAAATTTTGAAAATTTTCAAAAATTTCAAAAACGTTAAAAATTGAAAATTTTGAAAAAATTTTAAAATTTTGTCGAATTTTCCAAAAATTCTGAAAATTTCCTAACATTTTGTAAATTCCTCAAAATTTCATTGATTTGAAAACTTGGCAGAAAATTTTGATAGGCTCGAGGAAAATTCATCCACGGCATCTTCTAGGTTGCATCTGCGAAAATTTTCCCAACTAGCAATTTCAAAATAAGTTCAATATTTTGAAAAGGAAATTTAAGAATTTGTCGAAATTTATCAAAATTTTTAAATTTTTAAAATTTTCAAAATTTTCAAAAATTTTCGAAATTTTAAAAATTTCAAAATTTTCAAAAATTTCAAAAATTTTCAAAAATTTTGAAAAAATTTTTCAAAATTTGAAAATTTTGAAAAAAATTTTCAAAAATTTTCAAAAAATCAAAATTTTCCAAAATTTCAAAATTTTTTTCAAAATTTTCAAAAATTTTCAGAAATTTTCCAAATTTTCAAAAATTTCAAAATTTTCAAAAATTTTCAAAAATTTTTAAAAATTTTCCAATTTTGAAAAAAATTTTAAAATTTTCGAAATTTTCCAAAATTTTGAAAATTTGAAAATTTTAACATTTTGTAATTTAAAAAAATTGAAAATTTGAAAATTTCAAAAATTTTTGCACCGATTTCAAGGCTGAACATTCAGCCACGGCATCCTTTGGTTGCATCTGAAGGCTCGCCGCTACCAACTTGAATTTTTAAATTTTCAAATTTTAAAGGAAATTTAAGAAATTTTAGTTTTCAAAATTTTTTAAATTTTAAAATTTTCAAAATTTTAAAAAATTTCGAAATTCAAAAAAAATTTTTCAAAATTTTCAAAAATTTTTTTTGAAAATTTTCAAAAATTTTGAAAATTTCAAAAATTTTCAAAAATTTTTCAAAATTTTTGCAAAAATTTTCAAAAAAAAAAAAAATTTTTCAAAAAAATTTTAAAAAATTTTCAAAAATTTTTCAAAATTTCCAAAAATTTTCAAAATTTTCAAAATTTTCAAACTTTTCAAAAATTTGAAAAAAAAAAAATGCAAAAATTTTTCAAAATTTTCAAAATTTCAAAAAATTTCAAAAAAATCGTCCAAATTTTCAAAAAATTTCAAAAATTTTGAAAAATTTTAAAAAATATAAAGAATTTAAAAAATCAAATTTTTCAAAATTTTACGAAATTTTTCCAAAAATTTGAAAATTTTGAAAATTTTTCAAAATTTTCAAAATTTTTGAAAATTTTCAAAAATTTCAAAAATTTTTAAAATTTTCCAAATTTTGAAAAAAATTTAAAAATTTGTCGAAATTCCAAAAATTCTGAAAATTTCCTAAATTTTGTAAATTTATCAAAAATTTATTGATATTTTGAAACTCCCCAGATGCAACCGATAGGATTGGCTGACGTTTTTCAAAATCCATGGCATCTTTTGAAAGTTTGCAATTTCAAAATTTTTTTTGAAATCATTTTACAATAATTTTCAAAATTAAAGGAAATTTAAGAATTTTTAGATTTTCGAAAATTTTTTAAATTTTAAAAATTTGTCAAAATTTAAAAAATTTTTGAAAATTCAAAAAAATTTCAAAATTTTTGAAAAAAATTTTGAAAAATTTTGCAAAAATTTTCAAAATTTTGAAAATTTTTCAAAAATTTTGAAAAATTTGAAAATTTTGAAAAAATTCCAAATTTTCAAAAAAATTTTGAAAATTTTCAAAATTTTGAAAATTTTCAAAATTTTTGAAAATTTTGAAAATTTTTCAAAATTTTAAAAATTTTGAAAATTTTCAAAAAAAATTTTTTTAAAATTTTTCCAAATTTTGAAAAATTTTAAAACTTTTGAAAATTTTCCAAAATTTTGAAAATTTTAAAAATTTTGTAAATTCCGCAAAATTTCAATTGATTTCGAATTGAAAATTTTGCAACCGATTTTGAAAATTTTCAAATTTTGAAAATTGTCAAGGTTGCATCTTTTGAAATTTTGAAAGCATTGAAATATTTTCAATTTTCAAAATTAAAGGAAATTTATGAATTTTGAATTTTGAAAATTTTTAAATTTTAAAAATTTTTCAAAATTTTCAAAAATCGTCGAAATTCCAAATTTTTCAAAATTTTAATAAATTTTAAAATTTTTAAAAATTTTCAAAATTTTTCCAAATTTTCAAAAATTTCAAAAAAATTTTCAAAAATTTTTAAATTTTAAAATTTTGAAACATTTTCAAAATTTTTAAAAATTTAAATTTTTTTGAATTTCCAAAAAATTTCAAAAATTTTTTCAAAAATTTCCAAAATTTTTCAAAATTTTCAAAATTTTGGATTTTCGACGATTTTTGAAAATTTCAAATTTTTCAAAATTTTCAAAATTTTCAAAATTTTCAAAATTTTGAAAAATTTAAAAATTTTTAAAAAATTTGTAAAACGTTTTAAAAATTTTCCAAATTTTGAAAAATTTTAAAATTTTTCGAAATTTCCAAAAATTTTTGAAAATTTTAAATTTTGAAAATTTTTAAAATTTTGGAAAATTTTGAAAATTTTGAAAAGTTTTTGAAAATTTTGAAAATTTTTGAAAATTTTTAAATTTTTGAAATTTTTTAAAATTTGACGATTTTTGAAATTTTTTAAATTTTGAAATTTTTGAAAATTTTTCGACGAAAATTTTTGAAAATTTTGAAAATTTTGAAAATTTTTAAAGTTTTTGAAAATTTTTCAAAATTTTAAAATTTTTAAAATTTAAAAATTTTGAAAAATTTTGAAAATTTTGAAAAAATTTTGAAATTTTTGAAAATTTTGAAAATTTTGAAATTTTGAAAATTTTTGAAATTTTTGAAAATTTTTGAAAATTTGAAAATTTTTGAAAATTTTTGAAAATTTTTGAAAATTTTAAAATTTTTGAAAATTTTTGAAAATTTTGAAAATTTTTGAAATTTTTGAAAAATTTTTGAAAATTTTGAAAATATTTTTGAAAATTTTTGAAAATTTTGAAATTTTTGAATTTTTTCGAAATTTTTGAAAATTTTGACAAATTTTAAAAATTTAAAAATTTTCATAACTAACAAATTCTTAAATTTCCTTTAATTATTGAATTATTGTACTGCTAGTTGGGAGAGGCGACCCTGCAGATGCAACCTAGAGGATTGGCTGACATGTTAGCCTCGAGTATCGGTGCTGCCAGGGGAGTTTCGAAATTTTGAAATTTTGAGGAATTTACAAAATGTTAGGAATTTTCAAATTTTTGGAATTTTCGACAAATTTTAAAAATTTTCAAAATTTGGAAATTTTTAACGTTTTTGAAATTTTTGAAAATTTGAAAATTTTGAAATTTTAAAATTTTTGAAAATTTTGAAATTTTGAAAATTTGGACGATTTTTTGAAAATTTTTGAAAATTTTGAAATTTTTTTTGGAATTTTGACGATTTTGAAATTTTTTTAAATTTTTGAAAATTTTTTTGAAAATTTTAAATTTTTGAAAAATTTTAAAGAAAATTTTGAAATTTTTTTTGAAAATTTTTGAAAATTTTGAAATTTTTTTGGAATTTCAACGATTTTTTGAAAAAATTTTGACAAGTTTTTTAAAATTTTTAAAAATTTTGATAACTCTAACAAATTTTAAATTTTTTAATTATTGAATTTATTGTTTGCTAGTTGGGAGCGGTGATCCTGCAGATTTTTAGAGGATGAGGAAATTTTGACATGTGTAGCCTCGAAATCGGTGAAATTTGGGATTTTCGAAATTTTGAAATTTTTTTAGGAATTTACAAAATGTTAGGAAATTTTCAAAGAATTTTTGGAATTTCGACAAATTTTTAAAATTTTTGAAAATTTGGAAGAATTTTTAACGTTTTTGAAATTTTTGAAAATTTTGAAAATTTTGAAAAAAATTTTGAAATTTTTGAAAAAATTTGGACGATTTGAAAATTGAAAATTTTTGAAAATTTTGAAAATTTTTTTGAAATTTTTAAAATTTTGAAAATTTTGAAAATTTTTTTGAAATTTTTGAAAATTTTGAAAATTTTGAAATTTTTGAAAATTTTTGAAAATTTTGAAAATTTTTGAAAAATTTGAAATTTTTGAAAATTTTGAAATTTTTTGAAAATTTTCAAGTTTTTAAAATTTTAAAAATTTTGATAATTTTCCAACAAATTTTTAAATTTTTTGAAAATTTTGAACTTGTACTGCTAGTTTGAAGCGGCGATTTTGCAGATGCATCCTAGAGGATGATTTTTGAAGATTTTTTGAGCCTATCGGTTTTGCCAGGGTTTTGAAATTTTGAAATTTTTTAGGAAAATTTTTAAAATTTTTGAAATTTTCAGAAGTTTTTTTCAAAATTTTTTTGATAAATTTTTTAAAATTTTGAAAATTTTGAAAATTTTGAAAATTTTAATTTTTTGAAAATTTTGAAATTTTGAAAAAAAATTTTGAAAATTTTGAAAATTTTTTGAAAATTTTTGAAATTTTTGAAAATTTTTTTGAAAATTTTTGAAATTTTTTTGTTTTTTTAATCTTTTGAAATTTTTGAAAATTTTTTAATTTTGAAAATTTTTAAAATTTTGAAAATTTTGAAAATTTTTGAAATTTTTGAAAAAATTTTGAAGTTTTTGAAAATTTTTGAAAATTTTGAAATTTTTGGAATTTCGACGATTTTTTAAAATTTTGACAAGTTTTTTAAAATTTAAAAATATTGATAACTCAACAAATTCTTAAATTTCCTTTAATTATTGAATTTATCGTACTGCTAGTTGGGCGCGGTGAGCCTGCAGATGCAACCTAGAGGATGAGGTGGCTGACGTGTAGCCTCCAGCCTATCGGTGCTGCCAGGGGAGTATTCGAAATCATTGAAATTTTTAGGAATTTACAAAATGTTAGGAAATTTTCAGACAAATTTTTAAAATTTTTCAAAATTTGGAAGAATTTTTAAAAATTTTTCAAAATTTTGAAAATTTTGAAATTTTTTTTGAAAATTTTTTTGAAAATTTTTTTTTGAAAATTTTGAAATTTTTGAAAATTTTGAAAAAATTTTGAAAATTTTGAAATTTTTGAAAATTTTGAAAATTTTGAAATTTTTGAAAATTTTGACGATTTTTTGAAATTTTTGAAAATTTTGAAATTTTGAAATTTGAAAATTTTGACGATTTTTTGAAATTTTTTAAATTTTTGAAATTTTTTAAAATTTTTGAAAATTTTGCATATTTTGAAAATTTTTGAAATTATTGAAAATTTTGAAGTTTTTGAAAATTTTTGCAAATTTTGAAAATTTTTGAAAATTTTGAAATATTTTAGAATTCCAACGATTTTTGAAAATTTTGACAAATTTTTAAAAATTTAAAAAATTTTGATAACTAACAAATTCTTAAATTTCCTTTAATTATTGAACTTATTGTACCGCTAGTTGGTTGCGTAGAGTTCGCAGATGCAACTTAGAAGATGCCGTGGATGACGTGTAGACTCGAGGCTATCGGTGCTGCCAGGGGGAGTTTGGAAATCAATGAAATGTTTGAGGAATTTACAAAATGTTAGGAAATTTTCAGAATTTTTGGAATTTCGACAAAGTTTTAAAACTTTTTCAAAATTTGGAAGAATTTTTAACGTTTTTGAAATTTTTACAAATTTTTGAAAATTTTTGAAAATTTTGAAAATTTTGAAAATTTTTGAAAATTTTGAAAATTTTTGAAAATTTTTGAAAATTTTGAAATTTTTGAAAATATTGAAATTTTTGAAAATTTATGAAAATTTTGGAATTTTTTGGATTTTGGACGATTTTTTGAAAGTTTTGAAAATTTTGAAATTTTTTGGAATTTGGAAGATTTTTGAAATATTTTTAAGTTTTTGAAATGTTTGAAAAGTTTTGAAAATTTTGGATTTTTTGACAATTTTTTAAATTTTTGAAAATTTGGAAGTTTTGCAAATTTTTAAAAATTTTAAAAATTTATTAAAATTTTGAAAATTTTGGAATTTCGACGATTTTTGAAAATTTTGACAAATTTTTAACAATTTAAAAAATTTTCATAACTAACAAATTTATAAATTTCCTTTAATTATTGAAATTATTGTACTGCTAGTTGGGAGTTGTGAGCCCGCAGATGCAACCTAGACGATGCCTTGGCTGACTAGCCTCGAGCCTGTCGGTGCTGCCAGGGGGAGTTTGGAAATCAATGAAATTTTTGAGGAATTTACAAAATGTTTGGATATTTTCAGAATTTTTGGAATTTCGACAAAGTTTTAAAATTTTTCAAAATTTGGAAGGGTTTTTAAAGTTTTTGAAATTTTTGAAAATCTTTGAAAATTTCGAAATTTTTGAAAATTTTTGAAAATTTTGAAATTTTTTGGAATTTGGACGATTTTTGAAATTTTTTAAATTTTTGAAATTTTTTAAAATTTTTGAAAATTTTGCATTTTTTGAAAATTTTTTAAATTATTGAAAATTTTGAAGTTTTTGAAAATTTTGAAATTTTTTGGAATTTGGACGATTTTTGAAATTTTTTTAAATTGTCGACATTTTTGAAAATTTTTGAAAATTTTCGATTTTTTGAAAATTTTTGAAATTTTTGATAATTTTGAAATTTTTGAAAATTTTGACGATTTTGAAAATTTTGAAATTTTTTTGAAAATTTTGAAAATTTTTGAAATTTTTGAAAATTTTTGAAATTTTTTAAAATTTTGAAAATTTTGAAAATTTTTGAAAATTTTGAATTTTTTGAAATTTTTTGAAAATTTTGAAAATTTTAAAATTTTTGAAAATTTTTGAAAATTTCGAAAAATTTTTGAAAATTTTGAAAATTTTTCAAAATTTTGAAATTTTTTGGAATGTCGACGATTTTTTAAAATTTTGACAAGTTTTTTAAAATTTAAAAAATATTGATAACTCCAACAAATTCTTAAATTTCCTTTAATTATTGAATTTATTGTACTTGTAGTTGGGCGCGGTGAGCCTGCAGATGCAACCTAGAGGATGAGGTGGCTGACATGTGTAGCCTCGAGCCTATCGGTGCTGCCAGGGGGAGTATTCGAAATCATTGAAATTTTTTAGGAATTTACAAAATGTTAGGAAATTTTCAGAATTTTTGGAATTTCGACAAATTTTTAAAATTTTTTCAAAATTTGGAAGAATTTTTAACGTTTTTGAAATTTTTGAAAATCTTTGAAAATTTCGAAATTTTTGAAAATTTTTGGAAAATTTTGAAAATTTTAGATTTTTGAAAATTTTTGAAAATTTTTGAAATTTTTGAATTTTGATTTTGAAATTTTTTTTTGAAAATTTTGAAATTTTGAAATTTTGAAAATTTTGAAAAAAATTTTTGAAATTTTGAAAATTTTGAAAAATTTTGAAATTTTTGGAATTTGACGATTTTTGAAAATTTTTAAATTTTTGAAAATTTTGAAATTTTTGAAAATTTTTTTAAATATTTTTTTTGAAAATTTTTGAAAATTTTGTTTTGAAATTTTTGAAAATTTTGAAAATTTTTGAAATTTTTTTTGAAAATTTTGAAAATTTTGAAAATTTTTCAAAATTTTGAAATTTTTTGGAATGTCGACGATTTTTTAAAATTTTGACAAGTTTTTTAAAATTTAAAAATATTGATAACTCCAACAAATCCTTAAATTTCCTTTAATTATTGAATTTATTGTACTGCTAGTTGGGCGCGGTGAGCCTGCAGATGCAACCTAGAGGATGAGGTGGCTGACGTGTAGCCTCGAGCCTATCGGTGCTGCCAGGGGAGTATTCGAAATCATTGAAATTTTTAGGAATTTACAAAATGTTAGGAAATTTTCAGAATTTTTGGAATTTCGACAAGTTTTTTAAATTTTTTCAAAATTTGGAAGAATTTTTAACGTTTTTGAAATTTTTGAAAATTTTTTAAAATTTTGAAATATTTGAAAATTTTTGAAAATTTTGAAATATTTGAAAATTTTTGAAAATTTTGAAATTTTTGAAAATTTTTGAAATTTTTGAAAAAATTTTGAAATTTTTTGAAGACGATTTTGAAATTTTTGAAATTTTTGAAAAAATTTTTGAAAATTTTTGAAAATTTTGAAAATTTTTGAAAATTTTTGAAAATTTTTTTGAAAATTTTGAAAATTTTTGAAAATTTTTTGAAATTTTTTGAAAATTTTGAAATTTTTGAAAATTTTGAAATTTTTAAAAATTTAAAAATTTTGATAACTTAACAAATTTTAAATTTCCTTTAATTATTGAATTTATTGAACTGCTAGTTTGCAGATGCAATTTTAGAGGATGCCGTTTTGAAAATTTTGAAATTTGCTGCCAGGGGAGTTTGGAAATTTGAAATTTTGAGAAATTTAGAAAAATGTTGAAAATTTTCAGAATTTTTGGAATTTGACAAAATTTTGAAAATTTTTTTTGAAAATTTTGAAGAATTTTTAACGTTTTTGAAATTTTGAAAATTTTGAAAATTTTGAAAATTTTTTTTGAAATTTTTTGAATTTCAACGATTTTTTAAAATTTTGAAAAAATTTTTAAAAATTTAAAAAAATTTTGATAACTCTAACAAATTTTAAATTTCCTTTAATTATTGAACTTATTGTACTGCTAGTTGGTTGCGGTGAAGAGTTTGCAGATGCAATTTTAGAAGATGCCGTGGCTGACGTGTAGCCTTGAGCCTATCGGTGCTGCCAGGGGAGTTTGGAAATTTGAAATTTTGAGGAATTTACAAAATGTTAGGAAATTTTCAGAATTTTTGGAATTTCGACAAAGTTTTAAAATTTTTCAAAATTTGGAAGAATTTTTAACGTTTTTGAAATTTTTTGAAAATTTTTTTGAAAATTTTTGAAAATTTTTGAAAATTTTGAAATTTTTTGAAAATTTTTTGAAAAATTTTGAAAATTTTTGAAAATTTTGAAATTTTTGAAAATTTTGAAAATTTTGAAAAATTTTTGAAATTTTGAAAATTTTTGAAATTTACAAAATTTTTTGAAAATTTTATTTTTGAAATTTTGAAATTTTTGAAAATTTTGAAAATTTTTTTGAAAATTTTTTTGAAAATTTTGAAATTTTTGAAATTTTGAAATTTTGAATTTTGAAAATTTTGAAATTTTGAAAATTTTGAAAATTTTGAAATTTTTTAAATTTGAACGATTTTTGAAAATTTTGAAATTTTTGAAAATTTTTGAAAATTTTTTTGAAAATTTTAAATTTTTAAAATTTTTGAAAAATTTTGAAAATTTTGAAATTTTGAAAAATTTTTAAAATTTTTGAAAATTTTGAAATTTTTTTGGAAAACGATTTTTGAAAATTTTGACAAATTTTTTAAAATTTGGAAAAAATTTTTTGATAACTAACAAATTTTTAAATTTCCTTTAATTATTGAAATTATTGTACTGCTAGTTGGTTGCGGTGATTTTGCAGATGCAATTTTTAGAGGATGCCGTGGCTGACGTGTATTTTTGAGCCTATCGGTGCTGCCAGGGGAGTTTGGAAATTTTGAAATTTTGAGGAATTTACAAAATGTTTGGAAATTTTCAGAATTTTTGGAATTTTGACAAATTTTTAAAATTTTCAAAATTTTGAAAATTTTTAAAGTTTTTGAAATTTTGAAAATTTTTGAAAATTTTGAAAAAATTTTGAAAATTTTGAAAATTTTGAAAATTTTTGAAAATTTTGAAATTTTTGAAATTTTTGGAATTTCGACGATTTTTTTTTAAAATTTGAAATTTTTGAAATTTTTTTTTTAAAATTTTAAAAATTTTGATAACTCCAACAAATTTTAAATTTCCTTTAATTTTGAATTTATTGTATTTTTAGTTTTGAAAGCCTGCAAATGCAACCTAAGGATTTTGACGTGTAGCCTCGAGCCTTTGAAAATTTCGAAATTTTGAAATTTTTGAATTTACAAAATTTTTGAAATTTTCAGAATTTTTGGAATTTCGACAAATTTTTAAAATTTTTTCAAAATTTGGAAAATTTTTAACGTTTTTGAAATTTTTGAAAATTTTTGAAAATTTTGAAATTTTTGAAAAAATTTTTTGAAAAAATTTTGAAATTTTTGAATTTGGAATTTTTGAAAATTTTTGAAAATTTGAAATTTTTGAAAATTTTTTTTGAAAATTTTGAAAATTTTTTTGAAATTTTTTGAAAAATTTTGAAAATTTTGAAATTTTTGAAATTTTGAAATTTTTGAAAATTTTGAAAATTTTGAAAATTTTGAAAATTTTGAAATTTTTGAAAATTTTGAAAAATTTTTTTGAAAATTTTGAAATTTTGAATTTTTTGAAAATTTTGAAAATTTTGAAAAATTTTTGAAAATTTTTTTTTAAAATTTTGAAATTTTTGAAAATTTTGAAAATTTTTGAAATTTTTGAAAATTTTTGAAAATTTTGAAAATTTTTGAAAATTTTGAAAATTTTGAAAAAATTTTTCAAAATTTTGAAATTTTTGAATGTCGACGATTTTTTAAAATTTTGACAAGTTTTTTAAAATTTAAAAATTTTGATAACTCCAACAAATTCTTAAATTTCCTTTAATTATTGAATTTATTGTACTGCTAGTTGGGCGCGGTGAGCCTGCAGATGCAACCTAGAGGATGAGGTGGCTGACATGTGTAGCCTCGAGCCTATCGGTGCTGCCAGGGGAGTATTCGAAATCATTGAAATTTTTAGGAATTTACAAAATGTTAGGAAATTTTCAGAATTTTTGGAATTTCGACAAAGTTTTAAAATTTTTTCAAAATTTGGAAGATTTTTTGAAATTTTTGAAAATTTTGAAAATTTTGAAAATTTTGAAAATTTTTGAAAATTTTGAAAATTTTGAAATTTTTTGAATTTGGAAATTTTTGAAAAAAATTTTTGAAATTTTTTTGAAAATTTTGAAATTTTTTGAAAATTTGGACGATTTTTGAAATTTTTTAAATTTTTGAAATTTTGAAAATTTTTTGAAAATTTTTGAATTTTTTTTTGAAATTTTTGAAAATTTTGAAAATTTTTGAAAATTTTGAAATTTTGAAAATTTTTTGAAATTTTTGAAAATTTTGAAATTTTGAAAATTTTGAAATTTTTTGAAAATTTCGAAATTTTGAAAATTTTTTAAATTTTTGAAATTTTTGAAAATTTTGAAAATTTTGAAAATTTTTTGAAATTTTGAAATTTTTGAAAATTTTGAAAATTTTGAAAATTTTGAAAATTTTTGAAAATTTAAAATTTTGAAAATTTTTGAAAATTTTGAAAATTTTTGAAAATTTTGAAATTTTTGGAATTTCGACGATTTTTTAAAATTTTGAAATTTTTAAAATTTAAAAATTTGATAACTCCAACAAATTCTTAAATTTCCTTTAATTATTGAATTTATTGTACTGCTAGTTGGGCGCGGTGAGCCTGCAGATGCAACCTAGAGGATGAGATGGCTGACGTGTAGCCTCCAGCCTATCGGTGCTGCCAGGGGAGTATTCGAAATCATTGAAATTTTAGGAATTTACAAAATGTTAGGAATTTTCAGAAAATTTCGACAAAGTTTTTAAAATTTTCAAAATTTTGAATTTTTAACAAATTTTTAAATTTTTTAAAAATTTGAAAATTTTTGAATTTTTAAAATTTTTTGAAATTTTTGAAAATTTTGAAATTTTTGAAAATTTTTGAAATTTTGAAAATTTTTGAAATTTTTTTTGAAAATTTTGAAAATTTTGAAAATTTTGAAAATTTTTGAAAATTTTGAAATTTTTGAAAATTTTGAAAATTTTGAAAATTTTGAAATTTTTTGACGTTTTGAAAATTTTTTAAAAAATTTTTAAAAATTTTTGAAAATTTTTGAAATTTTTTTTGAAATTTTTTGAAAATTTTGAAATTTTTGAAAATTTTGAATTTTTGGAATTTTGCAGAATTTTTGAAAATTTTGAAATTTTGAAATTTTTTGAAAGGGGAGGATTTTTTGAAATTTTGAAATTTTTTTAAAATTTTTGAAAATTTTGAAATTTTGAAAATTTTTGAAATTTTGAAAATTTTGAAAGTTTTTGAAAATTTTTGCAAATTTTGAAAATTTTTGAAAATTTTGAAATTTTTTAGAATTCCAACGATTTTTGAAAATTTTGACAAATTTTTAAAAATTTAAAAAATTTTGATAACTAACAAATTCTTAAATTTCCTTTAATTATTGAACTTATTGTACCGCTAGTTGGTTGCGTAGAGTTCGCAGATGCAACCTAGAAGATGCCGTGGATGACGTTTGTAGCCGAGCCTATCGGTGCTGCCAGGGGAGTTTGGAAATCAATGAAATTTTTAGGAATTTACAAAATGTTAGGAAATTTTCAGAATTTTTGGAATTTCGACAAAGTTTTAAAATTTTTCAAAATTTGGAAGAATTTTTAACGTTTTTGAAATTTTTAAAATTTTAAAATTTTGTAAAATTTTTGAAAATTTTGAAAATTTTTGAAATTTTTGAAATTTTGAAAATTTTGAAAATTTTTGAAAATATTGAAATTTTTGAAAATTTTGAAAATTTTGAAAATTTTTAAATTTTGAAAATTTTGAAAATTTTTTTTTTTGAAATTTTGACGATTTTTGAAAATTTTGAAAATTTTGAAAATTTTTTTTTGAAAATTTTGAAAATTTTGGAATTTGGAAATTTTTTGAAAATTTTGAAAATTTTGAAAAATTTTTGAAATTTTGAAATTTTGAAAAAAAGATTTTTGAAAAATTTGAAATTTTTTGAAATTTTTTGAAAATTTTTAAATTTTTGAAAATTTTTTTTGAAATTTTTTTTTGAAAATTTTTTTTTGAAAATTTTGAAAATTTTTAAAATTTTTTTTAAAATTTTGAAAATTTTGAAATTTTTGGAATTTCGACGATTTTTGAAAATTTTGACAAATTTTTAAAATTTAAAAATTTTGATAACTAACAAATTTTAAATTTCCTTTAATTATTGAAATTATTGTACTGCTAGTTGGGGAGTTGTGAGTTCGCAGATGCAACCTAGAGGAATTGGATGATGTTTTGAGCCTATCGGTGCTGCCAGGGGAGTTTGGAAATCAATGAAATTTTTGAGGAATTTACAAAATGTTGGAAATTTTCAGAATTTTTGGAATTTCGACAAAGTTTTAAAATTTTTTTTTCAAAATTTGGAAGAATTTTTAACGTTTTTGAAATTTTGAAAATTTTTGAAAATTTTGAAAATTTTTTGAAAATTTTGAAAAAATTTTGAAAATTTTGAAATTTTTTGAATTTCGACGATTTTTGAAAATTTTGAAAGTTTTTAAAATTTTTAAAAATTTGATAACTCCAACAAATTTTAAATTTCCTTTAATTATTGAATTTATTTACTGCTAGTTTTTGCAAATGCAATTTAGAGGAAGGTTTTGAAATGTTTTGAATTTGCCAGGGGAGTATTCGAAATTTGAAATTTTTAGGAATTTACAAAATGTTAGGAAATTTTCAGAATTTTGGAATTTTTTGAAAATTTTTAAAATTTTTCAAATTTTGGAAGAATTTTTAACGTTTTTGAAATTTTTGAAAATTTTTTGAAAATTTTGAAATTTTTGAAAATTTTGAAAATTTTGAAAATTTTGAAATTTTTGAAAATTTTGAAATTTTTTTTGAAAAAAATTTTTGAAAATTTTGACGATTTTTGAAATTTTTTAAGTTTTTTTGAAATTTTTGAAAATTTTTGAAAATTTTGAAATTTTTGAAAAATTTTTGAAAATTTTTGAAATTTTTGAAATTTTTTTGAAAATTTTTGAATTTTTTTGAAATTTTTTGAAAATTTTGAAATTTTTGAAAATTTTGAAAATTTTTTGAAAATTTTTGACAAAAATTTTAAAAATTTTGATAAAATTTTTGAAAATTTTGAAATTTTTGAAATTTTGAATTTTTGAAAATTTTTGAAAGTTTTGAAAAAATTTTTGAAAATTTTGAAAATTTTTGAAAATTTTGAAAATTTTGAAAATTTTTGAAAATTTTTTTTTGAAATTTTGAAAATTTTGAAATTTTTGAATTTTCGACGATTTTTAAAATTTTGACAAGTTTTTTTAAAATTTTAAAAAATTTAACTCCAACAAATTCTTAAATTTCCTTTAATTATTGAATTTATTGTACTGCTAGTTGGGCGCGGTGAGCCTGCAGATGCAACCTAGAAGGATGAGGTTTTGACATGTGTAGCCTCGAGCCTATCGGTGCTGCCAGGGGGAGTATTCGAAATCATTGAAATTTTTAGGAATTTACAAAATGTTAGGAAATTTTCAGAATTTTGGAATTTCGACAAATTTTTAAAATTTTTCAAAATTTGGAAGAATTTTTAACGTTTTTTTTTGAAAATTTTTTTTTGAAAATTTTTGAAAATTTTGAAATTTTTTTTTGAAAATTTTGAAAAATTTTTGAAAATTTTTAAAATTTTGAAAATTTTTTTTTGAAAATTTTTGAAAATTTTGAAATTTTTTGAATTTGGACGATTTTTGAAATTTTTTAAATTTTTGAAAATTTTGAAAATTTTGAAAATTTTGAAAATTTTGAAATTTTTGAAAATTTTGAAAATTTTGAAAATTTTTTGAAAATTTTTTTTTTGAATTTTGACGATTTTGAAAATTTTTGAAAATTTTGAAAATTTTTGAAATTTTTTTTCAAAATTTTGAAAATTTTTTAAAATTTTGAAAATTTTTAAATTTTTTTGAAAATTTTGAAATTTTAAAAAATTTTGAAAATTTTGAAATTTTTGAAAAATTTTGAAAATTTTGAAAATTTTGAAAATTTTGAAAATTTTTTTGAAATTTTGAAAATTTTTGAAAATTTTGAAATTTTGAATTTCGACGATTTTTTAAAATTTTGACAAGTTTTTAAAATTTTTAAAAATTTTGATAACTCAACAAATTCTTAAATTTCCTTTAATTATTGAATTTATTGTACTGCTAGTTGGGCGCGGTGAGCCTGCAGATGCAACCTAGAGGATGAGTGGCTGACATGTAGCCTCAGCCTATCGGTGCTGCCAGGGGAGTATTCGAAATCATTGAAATTTTTAGGAATTTACAAAATGTTAGGAAATTTTCAGAATTTTGGAATTTCGACAATTTTTTTAAAATTTTTTCAAAATTTGGAAGAATTTTTAACGTTTTTGAAATTTTTGAAAATATTTTAAAATTTTGAAATTTTTTTTGAAAATTTTTGAAAATTTTTCAAAATTTTAAAATTTTGAAAATTTTGAAAATTTTTGAAATTTTTCAAAATTTTGAAAATTTTTGAAAATTTTGAAGTTTTTGAAAAAAATTTTGAAAAAAATTTTGAAATTTTTGGAATTTCGACGATTTTTGAAAATTTTGAGAAATTTTTGAAAATTTTTGACGAAAATTTAAAAAATTTTGATAATTCACAAATTTTAAATTTCCTTTAATTATTGAACTTTTTTGCTAGTTTTGCAGATGCAACCTAGAGGATTTTTGAAATTTTTGAAAATTTTGAAATTTTTTGGAAATTGAAAATTTTGAAAAATTTTGAAATTTTGAAAAAGTTTTTGAAAATTTTGAAAATTTGAATTTTGAAAATTTTGAAATTTTGAAAAAATTTTGAAAATTTTTAAAATTTTGAAATTTTGAAAATTTTGAAATTTTTGGAATTTCGACGATTTTTGAAAATTTTGACAAATTTTTTAAAAATTTAAAAATTTTGATAACTCTAACAAATTCTTAAATTTCCTTTAATTTTGAACTTATTGTACTGCTAGTTGGTAGCGGTGAGCCTGCAGATGCAACCTAGAGGATGCCGTGGCTGACATGTGTAGCCTTGAGCCTATCGGTGCTGCCAGGGGGAGTTTGAAATCAATGAAATTTTAGGAATTTACAAAATGTTAGGAAATTTTCAGAATTTTGGAATTTCGACAAATTTTTAAAATTTTTCAAAATTTGGAAGAATTTTTAACGTTTTTTTTTTTGAAAATTTTTGAAAATTTTGAAATTTTTGAAAATTTTGAAAATTTTGAAATTTTTTTTTGAAAATTTTGAAAATTTTGAAATTTTTGAAAATTTTGAAATTTTGAAAAATTTTGAAATTTTGAAATTTTTGGAATTTGGACGATTTTGAAAAAATTTTTTTTGAAATGTTTTTTTTGAAAATTTTGAATTTTTGAAAATTTTTGAAATTTTTGAAAATTTTGAAGTTTTTGAAAATTTTTGAAAATTTTGAAAAATTTTGAAAATTTTGAAAATTTTAGAATTTCGACGATTTTTGAAAATTTTGACAAATTTTAAAAATTTAAAAATTTTGATAACTAACAAATTTTAAATTTCCTTTAATTATTGAACTTATTGTACTGCTAGTTGGTTGCGTGAGTTCGCAGATGCAACCTAGAGGATGCCGTGGCTGACGTGTAGCCTTGAGCCTATTTGCTGCCAGGGGAGTTTGGAAATCAATGAAATTTTGAGGAATTTACAAAATGTTAGGAAATTTTCAGAATTTTGGAATTTCGACAAATTTTTAAAATTTTTCAAAATTTGAAGAAGAATTTTTAACGTTTTTGAAATTTTTGAAAATTTTGAAAATTTTGAAATTTTTTGAAAATTTTGAAATTTTGAAAATTTTGAAACTTTTTGAAAAAATTTTGAAATTTTTGAAAATTTTGAAATTTTTTCCAATTTGACGATTTTTCAAAATTTTTAAATTTTTGAAATTTTGAAAATTTTTTTGAAAATTTTGAAGTTTTTGAAAATTTTGAAAATTTTGAAAATTTTGAAATTTTTGAAACGATTTTTGAAAATTTTGACAAATTTTTAAAAATTTAAAAAATTTTGATAAATCTAACAAATTTTTAAATTTCCTTTAATTATTGAACTTATTGTACTGCTAGTTGGGAGCGGCGAGTTCGCAGATGCAACCTAGAAGATGCCGTGGATTTGTAGCCTCGAGCCTATCGGTGCTGCCAGGGGAGTTTGGAACTTTTGAAATGTTTGAGGAATTTACAAAATGTTAGGAAATTTTCAGAATTTTTGGAATTTCGACAAAGTTTTAAAAATTTTCAAAATTTGGAAGAATTTTTAATTTTTTGAAAATTTTTGAAATTTTTTTTGAAAATTTTGAAAATTTTTTTGTTTTTGAAAATTTTGAAATTTTTTTGAATTAGGACGATTTTTGAAAAATTTTTTGAAAATTTTGAAAATTTTGAAAATTTTTGAAAAATTTTTGAAAATTTTTGAAAATTTTGAAATTTTTTTTGGAATTTCGACGATTTTTTAAAATTTTGACAAGTTTTTTAAAATTTAAAAAATTTGATAACTCCAACAAATTCTTAAATTTCCTTTAATTATTGAATTTATTGTACTGCTAGTTGGGCGCGGTGAGCCTGCAGATCAACCTACAAGATGAGGTGGCTGACATGTGTAGCCTCGAGCCTATCGGTGCTGCCAGGGGAGTATTCGAAATCATTGAAATTTTTAGGAATTTACAAAATGTTAGGAAATTTTCAGAAATTTTGGAATTTCGACAAATTTTAAAATTTTTCAAAATTTGAAGAATTTTTAACGTTTTTGAAATTTTTGAAAATTTTTAAAAATTGAAATTTTTGAAAATTTTTGAAAATTTGGAAATTCTTTTGAATTCGGACGAGTTCTGAAAATTTTTGAAAATTTTTGAAATTTTTTGGAATTTGGACGATTTTGAAATTTTTTTGAAATTTTTTGAAATTTTTGAAAATTTTGGATTTTTGAAAATTTTTGAAATTTTGAAAATTTTGAAATTTTGAAAATGAAAATTTTGAAAATTTTGAAAATTTTGAAAATTTTGAAAATTTTGAAATTTTTGAAATTTTTGAAAATTTTTGAAAATTTTTCAAATTTTTTAAATTTTTGAATTTTGAAATTTTTAAATTTTTGAAATTTTTTGAAAATTTTGAAAATTTTGAAAATTTTTTTTGAAAATTTTTGAAAATTTTGAAAATTTTTGAAAATTTTGAAATTTTTTGGAATTTCGACGATTTTTGAAAATTTTGAAATTTTTTGGAATTTCGACGATTTTTTAAAATTTTGACAAGTTTTTTTAAAATTTAAAAATTTTGATAACTCAACAAATTCTTAAATTTCCTTTAATTATTGAATTTATTGTACTGCTAGTTGGGCGCGGTGAGCCTGCAGATGCAACCTAGAGGATGAGGTGGCTGACATGTGTAGCCTCGAGCCTATCGGTGCTGCCAGGGGGAGTATTCGAAATCATTGAAATTTTTTAGGAATTTACAAAATGTTAGGAAATTTTCAGAATTTTTGGAATTTCGACAAATTTTTAAAATTTTTTCAAAATTTGGAAGAATTTTTAACGTTTTTGAAATTTTTGAAAATTTTTTAAAATTTTGAAAAAATTTTTGAAAAAAATTTTGAAAATTTTGAAAATTTTTGGAATTTTTTGAAAATTTTGAAAATTTTGAAATTTTTTTTGAAATTTTTGAAAATTTTGAATTTTTTTGAAAATTTTGAAAATTTTTGAAATGTTTTTTTTAAAATTTTGAAAAATTTTTGAAAATTTTGAAATTTTGAAAATTTTGAAGTTTTTGAAAATTTTGAAAATTTTGAAAATTTTGAAATTTTTGAATTTGAAAATTTTGAAAATTTTTAAATTTTTTAAATTTTTGAAAATTTTTCAAAATTTTGAAATTTTTTGGAATTTGGACGCTTTTTAAAATTTTTGAAATTTTTGAAAATTTTTGAAAATTTTGCATTTTTTGAAAATTTTTGAAAATTTTGAAAATTTTGAAATTTTTGAAACGGTTTTGAAAATTTTGAAATTTTTTGAATTTCGACGATTTTTTAAAATTTTGACAATTTTTTTACAATTTAAAAAATTTTGATAACTCCAACAAATTCTTAAATTTCCTTTAATTATTGAATTTATTGTACTGCTAGTTGGGCGCGGTGAGCCTGCAGATGCAACCTAGAGGATGAGGTGGCTGACATGTGTAGCCTCGAGCCTATCGGTGCTGCCAGGGGGAGTATTCGAAATCATTGAAATTTTTTAGGAATTTACAAAATTTTGATTTTTGGAATTTTTTAAAATTTTTTAAAATTTTGAATTTTTAAATTTTTGAAATTTTTTGCAATTTCGTCGATTTTTCAATTTTTTTTAATTTTTGAAATTTTTGAAAATTTTTGAAAATTTTGGATTTTTTCAAGATATTTTAAATTTTTGAAAATTTTGAAGTTTTTGAAAATTTTGAAAATTTTTGAAAATTTTGAAATTTTTTGGAATTTCGACGGTTTTTGAAAATTGTGACAAATTTTAAAAATCTAAAAAATTTTGATAACTTCACAAATTCTTAAATTTCCTTTAATTATTGAACTTGTACTGCTAGTTTGGAGCGGCGAGCCTGCAGATGCAACCTAGAGGATGCCGTGTTTGACAGATGTGTAGCCTGAAGCCTATCGGTGCTGCCAGGGGGAGTATAGGAAATAATTGAAATAATTGAGAAATTTAGAAAAAGTTAGGAAATTTGCAGAATTTTTGGAATTTCGACAAAATTTTTTATTTTTTTGAAAATTTGGTAGAATTTTTAATTTTTGAAATTTTTGAAAATTTTTGAAAATTTTCAAATTTTTTGGGATTTCGACAATTTTTTAAAATTTTGACGAATTATTTTAAAAATTTAAAAAATTTTGATAACTCTAACAAATTCTTAAATTTCCTTTAATTTTTGAACTTATTGTAGTTCTAGTTGGTAGCGGCGAGCCTGCAGATACAACCCAGAGGATGCCGTGGCTGACCTGTGTAGCCTTGAGCCTATCGGTGCAGCCAGGGGGAGTTTGGAAATCAATGAAATTTTTAGGTATCTACAAAATGTTAGGAAATTTTCAGAATTTTTGGAATTTCGACAAATTTTTAAAATCTTTTGAAGATTTGGAAGAATTTTTAACGTTTTTGAAATTTTTGAAAATTATTGAAAATTTTGAAATTTTTTTGGTATTTCGACAATTTTTGAAAATTTTGAAATTTTTGAAATTTTTTTGGATTTTGAAAATTTTTAAAATTTTGAAATTTTTGAAAATTTTTGAAAATTTTGCATTTTTTGAAAATTTTTGAAAAATTTTGAAAATTTTTTTTGAAAATTTTTGAAAATTTTGAAATTTTTTGGAATTTCGACGATTTTTGAAAATTTTGAAATTTTTTGGAATTTCGACGATTTTTTAAAATTTTGACAAGTTTTTTAAAATTTAAAAAATTTTGATAACTCCAACAAATTCTTAAATTTCCTTTAATTATTGAATTTATTGTACTGCTAGTTGGGCGCGGTGAGCCTGCAGATGCAACCTAGAAGATGAGGTGGCTGACATGTGTAGCCTCGAGCCTATCGGTGCTGCCAGGGGAGCATTCGAAATCATTGAAATTTTTAGGAATTTACAAAATGTTAGGAAATTTTCAGAAATTTTGGAATTTCCACAAATTTTTAAAATTTTTTCAAAATTTGTAAGAATTTTTAACGTTTTTGAAATTTTTGAAAATTTTTTAAAAATTGAAATTTTTGAAAATTTTTGAAAATTTGGAAATTCTTTGGAATTCGGACGATTTCTGAAAATTTTTGAAAATTTTTGAAATTTTTTGGAATTTGGACGATTTTTGAAATTTTTTTAATTTTTCGAAATTTTTGACACCATTATGAACGTAATATCGTTCCGTATTCTCGACTTATATTGCCTCGGCTACCGCGCGACCCGACAATTTAAGCCTCTAGTTCCCCCCTGCCGTGACATTACCCGCTCCAACTAAAGGTCACGTTGGATTGCCGTTTACTTCATAGGAATATGTCTGGTAATATAAATTCACTGTCACAACACACTTCTGTGTCGCAGTGTTTCAAATATATATCGGAGGATGCAACCTCGAACTTCATAATTTGAAGACATTCTGTCTGCAAGGCTATTGAGTGAATCACATTTACGAAATTATACGCGCGGTATTATAGTCACATAACTGTTGATGTTGATGCGCTTTATTTCTTTAACGTTTTTCAATAAAATACATTTAACGACATAAATACATTATGTAGCTTGGTTTTATAAGTTATAGAAAACGTTTGCATGGTTCACGAGTTTAAAACTGAAAATATGTCCGACGATTCTCTTTGAGCTGTGAAAAGTCTGTTAAGATAAACTGAATTCCGTGTAAAAAAGTACTCATAAGCAGGGTGTGCTGAATCGTGTTAGATGGCGATTACAATATTTCTACATCACAGTCAGGAAATAACAAGATCCGAATTTATCAACCAATTTGATTCAAGTTTTACCCAAGTTTCCACTAATGCTGTCTTGTAATTGTGTTGCAAGAATTTTCATTATGATTATGATTATCGTTACTGTTCATTTTCATGACATTTTATAACACGTAGCAATATCTAATATATAAAAGTGAATGTGGGTATGTATGTATGTATGTATGTATGTATGTATGTATGTATGTATGTATGTATGTATGTATGTATGTATGTATGTATGTATGTATGTATGTATGTATGTATGTATGTTCCCTATACAAATCTACACGCTTTGACCAATATGTATCAAAGTTTGCACATTTAACCTTCATAACCAGGAGAAGAACATAGGCTATATTAAAATTGTTAAAATGGACGTTAAATTAATTAAAACAGTAAAAAATAAAAATAAATACGATCAAACATTCATGTATAATACTAAAATGCAATCTTCTATAGTCAATTGTTCTTTATTATTGTCTGTTGTATTCAACATCGACTTTCATGAGGCCATGGAAAAAGCAAAACGATATAAAATAACATTGTAGATACATCATGAAGGCCAAAATGTAGACAATTCATGCAGTAAGTATTATTATGCAGTCCAGAACCGTATTATGTATTTCTCGAGACAATTATAGATAGTGAGCAGACTGTGTTTTATCAAACTGAATTCTTAAATTCTTTGAAATCACAAGAATTGCCAACAGATAATTTAATGCGAAATATTGATCCACAAGAATTATGCAATGGAATAGGAATTGGTATGAAAAAACTGATGACAAACGTAATAGAAGTGACAGTATTAACTGGCAAAACGAAAGGAAAATATGTTTTTATCCCACATATTCTTATGATAGCCAGTAACATGCCATTCGATTTTAAGCAACTGCCATTTCAGTGCAACTAGCATTCGTAATGACCGTAGTAAAATAAAGCTCAAGGATAGTCGCTCAAAGTTGCAGACATTCACTTAAATCTCCGTGTTTTTCACATTGTCAATAATTGCGTAACTTGCTTTCAAGTGAGCACACCTAAACATATATACATATTTATACAAAAGACGGAAAACGAATTGTATGCATATCAATGATACTTTTGTCATGTTCCTAATGTAGTATGTGAATATACGTAAGCCCACTGAAAATAAGACATTAATTTACATTTTCTCTATTTTTGTTCATTTGAATTGATTGGGATGCCGATATTTTAAATCCAAGATTTGGACGGCTATCATTTCGATATACTACTTAATTCTAAAATATATATCTTTCAAAATATTATTGTCCATGTCCAATAAAATTTTATCTGTGTAATCAGGTTGCCAGTGCAGTATGTCAAGCGTTGTGGAAAGAACGGTGACTTCATTTTCTATAACATAGGATGTCTTTCAGAATATTATTATTTATGCTGAACAATGACTTCTTGCAAAATTATACTCTATCTGCATTCTCTATATAAAATAAAAAGTAATATATTTAATATGTTCTGAATTTGTTAGATATAATATCTCAAGTAATATTTAAAAAAATGTCGGGTATGATATAAGCGGGCGTACAGCTGTCAAGTGGTAAAAAATATTCCAATATAAATTGAATTACATACGTACATATTGATTCTTTGGTACGACCGATTGATAAATTTAGGCTCACGATGACACCCCAACGATTCAGACTGGGAACAAGAGAATTCTCTAATTACCATCAGCTGTCTCTGAAGTTCAAGTGAAAGCACACATAGACATGAAATTACGTGAAATGTGTGTCAGCACAGCTTCAGTTAAATGTACAGATCTTATAATTATTTTTTCTCTGCCTCTGAACAACGTCACATTTTTGGCGGGGAGGAAAGGAGACGGCAGAAAAATTAATGGTGTTTAATACGCTGACAGCCACGACTAAGATAAAGCACTTGAAATTTAGCGGTATCTGACCGGCAGAGATAAATAAACAAAACAAATAAATATATAAATTTAAAACAAAGTTGAACGTCTTGCACATGATGAAATATTTTCTTTTCGGTGCCTGATCTACAATTGTTTTAAATTTAGTTAAAACCTGGCAGGCATTTGGCTAAGGAGTATTAATTCATGTAAGTGAAGTTAAGTAAAGATTCATCTTTATGAGCGAGGAAAGCTTAGTAAAACAATTCGTTTTGGTTGTCTATAGTTGGGTTTCGGAAATTTCCGAAAATTTAACAACCAGTTCATTTGAAAACAGAAGGAGAAAGGAAAACCCGGGCAACGCCGGGTACTTTCAGCTAGTAGTTAATATAATAAACAAGTTGTACTTTTGATGACGACTAACACTAAGCTAAATATAGTCAACTAGGAAATTATTACAACTTAGTTACTTTTAACACATGAAAGCCATTATATTAACCATTTTCCTAAGTACCATTATTATTATTATTATTATTATTATTATTATTATTATTATTATTATTATTAATATCATCATTATAATTTAAGTAATCGCACACCGTACACGGTGCAATGCAACAGAAAACGAAGTGTGAAGCGACAAGTTTTATAGTGAAGTGTGTACAGAAAATGATATCAGACACTACAGTCCTTATAATACTAATTATTTAAATCAGTAAATTCATAACCCATGCTAACAGAGTAAAACACTACAACACATCTTTCATACATTACCATATAAACCTCATGCAATACAGGCCTAGGAGTCAATACATAAGCACAAAAGTTGGAAAGTTACAAATATGTCTTTAAAAAGTAAAGAAAATAATAACGAAGCTATTAATAGTAATATGCGTTACAAGAGCGGTATGTTGAAGTTTTCATGTTCGAGGAAAAGTTTGAAAAAGCGAAACGTAGTTGAGCTTTTTTAATTTCCGAGAATTGAAAGAAAACATACCGCTCGTGTATCGTACATTATTTTGTGCGAAGATCGTTTATTACATTCCTGAAAGACGAATTTCTAATTAGTTGCAATGAAATCTCCATCTTGGTTTCTGTTCAATGACGGCAATTTTGGAAAACAAAAATATCTATCTTCAACATTGCTGCTTTAAAATGTTTTCTGTGTTTACTATACTCCAGCAGGCCGTAATATACGTCTGTCTTTCCCCCAGTCTATAAATGCGAACTTAAAACAAACGGCTTCCTCAATGTTACATGCATCACGAATGCAGTAACTTTAATGGAGTTGTAGAGTTTACTTAATTTTTGCAAATATTTAAAAACAATAATTAACAGTGCAATTTAGGTGAAATTGCAGTGGTAAGTTTCCAATTTATAATTATTACTATATTGAACGTCTCTAAAAATAATATGTTAAAAGCCTAAAGCAGTAAAATCAAAATCGGTAAGAAGAGGGAAATTGTTATGTGTGTTAGGTTGGGAATACTGAATGTGGAATTTTAGACTTTCCGCGGATTGGTTTTGTGCGGAAACCAAGCAAATACGTACGATCTCGCACAAAAAAATAACGAGTTTGCTACGTTATAATCCTCAAAATTAAGAATATGCTGGAATAAACATATAAAAAATCAGGTGGTATTTTAAAGCATTATTTCTCATTAAAGTGGTACAGTGCAGGGTTTGGCAACGTATATTTTATTATTTTTATTAGTGGCCTCTCATCATATAGCCATCCGATCCACCCACTTAACTGCACATCAACATTATTATTAAATTATTATCATTATCAACTTTTTTATTATTAAAAGGTAAATGTCAACAATATATCATACAATTCTTGTGGTTTTTTAATTTCATCTTTCAATTTTAATTATTACCGGTCAAGGAGCGTTTTTCCTCTAGTCTCATTTGTTTTGTTCCCTAAATTTATAGGCATGTAGCTAATCGGTGATGTACACAATAGAGGGGAGGAAGGAATCCCCACCCTAACCCATACCTCCAGGCCAAGTTGCCTCATAAGTAGTGCCTTGTTGTTATCACTTGTGAGGTTCAGACCTGTCTTCGGACAGTTGACTAGACAACAACAAATTTTAGGCACGAACACCCATACTTCAGAAGGGACTCACACTCACAAGCTTTAGGGCTAAGCCGGAGAGAGGGGCATTCCACGGGTCACCCTGGCATAAGTCAGTAATTATATTCCCTACCGTTGACCATTCCTTCAAGTGCATCCTTCAGTAGGCAGTTTCTTATAAACCAGTGAGCCAATAAAATCATTTTCCTTTTCCTCATCGGTTTCAACATCATTCCTTCTTCACCCAATCTTTCCAGCACAGCTTCATTTGTTATTCTATCTATTCATTTCACACGCTACATTCCTGTCCATTTCCACATTTTAAATGCTTCTATGCGTTTCCCTTCACATCACCCCAAGTATTTCAAGCTGTCCATTTGTTTCACTTCCTCATTTAGAAATTGAGCATTTACCTTCTTTATTTCATCTCCGGTAAACATGGTCATCCTCCTCTTTGCATTTGTTTCCATTCCATACTGGTCACAACTGTCATTTTAGCTCCAATAGCGTAACCCTTAGTATTGCCTCCGCTTCTACTAACAACACCATATCACCAAATCTTATGTATGTATGTATGTATGTATGTATGTATGTATGTATGTATGTATGTATGTATGTATGTATGTATGTATGTATGTATGTATGTATGTATGTATGTATGTGTATGTATGTATGTATGCATGTATGTACGCATGTATGTATGTATGCATGTACGCATGTATGTATGTATGTATGCATGTATGTATGTATGTATGCATATGTATGTATGTATGTATGTATGTAGGTATGTATGTACGCATGTACGTACGTATGTATGTATGCATGTACGCATGTATGTATGTATGTATGTATGTATGTATGTATGTATGTATGTATGTATGTATGTATGTATGTATGTATGTATGTATGTAGTATGTATGTATGTATGTACGCATGTATGTATGTATGTATGTATGTATGTATGTATGTATGTACGCATGTACGCATGTATGTATGTATGTAGGTATGTATGTATGTACGTATGTATGTATGTATGTATGCATGTACGCATGTATGTATGTATGTAGGTAGGTATGTATGTACGCATGTATGTAGGTCGGTATGTATGTACGCATGTACGTATGTATGTATGTATGTATGTATGTATGTATGTATGTATGTATGTATGTAGGTGTATGTATGTATGTAGGTATGTATGTATGTACGCATGTACGTATGTATGTATGTATGTATGTACGCATGTATGTATGGTATGTATGTATGTATGTACGCATGTATGTATGTAGGTAGGTATGTATGTACGCATGTACGTATGTATGTATGTATGTATGTATGTATGTATGTATGCATGTACGCATGTATGTATGTAGGTAGGTATGTATGTATGTATGTATGTATGTATGTATGTGTATGTATGTAGGTAGGTATGTATGTACGCATGTACGTATGTATGTATGCATGTATGTATGTATGTATGCATGTATGTATGTATGTACGCATGTATGTATGTATGTATGTAGGTAGGTATGTATGTACGCATGTACGTATGTATGTATGTATGTATGCATGTACGCATGTATGTATGTACGCATGTATGTATGTATGTATGTATGTATGTATGTATGTATGTATGTATGTATGCATGTATGTATGTATGTATGTATGTATGTATGTATGCATGTATGTATGTATGTATGTACGCATGTACGTATGTATGTATGCATGTACGCATATATGTATGTATGTATGTATGTATGTACGCATGTATGTATGTATGTATGTATGCATGTATGTATGTATGTATGTACGTATGTATGTATGCATGTATGTATGTATGTACGTATGTATGTATGTATGTATGTATGTATGTATGCATGTATGTATGTATGTATGTATGCATGTACGCATGTATGTATGTATGTATGTACGTATGTATGTATGCATGTACGCATGTATGTATGTATGTAGGTAGGTATGTATGTATGTATTAACAATAAGACCTATGCTATAATAACGCCTACTATAACTAGAGCTAACTTATAAGTACTTATATTAAACCCAACTATTATCGACTTAAGCAATTACAAGTAAAAAAAAAAGATTACGGTTTTTTTAACGACGCCTTACGGCCACATGCCGAAGCAGAAGTGAACGATCATCCAAACAGAATGCAAGTATCGTGTGGTTAGCTCCTCAGCCGTTATGGCTGGTTTGCGTAACCGGATCTCGCTACTTAACGTATTCCCCAAGTGCATCACGATGCTGGGTGGGCACCGGTCCCAAACACTGGCCGAAATTTCATGAAAAGTTCTCTTCCCCCAGGAGGACTCGAACCAGCACACATTCCGTAACGCGAGTCCTAGGCAGGATGCCTTAGACCACGACGCCACGGCGCGGGAAAAATTACATGTCGTAGCTTAGATAATTACACTGCAACTACAATTAATTTTCAGTCTAATCCACTCGATCTCTCCTTAAATGTATTAATTTCAGTGGACCACCCTGAAAGTTTGCCGCAGGTAAGCTGTTCCAGTCTACTATTGTGCGCTTAACAAAATAAAAATTTGTCAGGTCCGTTCAGTATTTTCTGCATTTAATCTTCCTAATATGATCAGCCCTGCCTAAGTATGATGATGTAACTAATCTAGCATTGATGTCGGTCCATGCTTCGTGTCCTATTTGTGCCTTAAACAATGACATCAGTCTGGTTTTTCGTCGCCTTGATTTGACAAATACCCACCCTAAGTCTTTCACTATCTCTTCACCATGTCCCTTTCTCATTTTGACATTTCTGCTGCCCTGCGTTTGACATTTTCTATTGAATCGATTTGGTTTTGTCTCTACGGATCCCAAAATACTGCTCCATATTCCATAACTGAGCGATCAAGGATTTTGGTACGCTAATTCTTTTGACCTTCGGTTAGATTTCTTATGAATACGCATACAGGAATACACTGCTTTCAGGCTCTCCTTGTAGTACTGACTTGCTCCTCCCAACCCAGTTGTTACGTAAATATAAATATCGATTATTTCTTCTTCCTTGTACTATCACCCTTCCCATGTTCTGAAAAGAGTCCTTCGCTAAATCCTGTTGGACAATGTAGGTGAAAATAGCAGTCTTGTATTTCTGTACCAATTCTACTTTCCTCTGACATTTATTCTCCTATCCTAAATTTGCCTCATTCTTCCATTATAATGATTTCAATCAACAAGCCAATAAATCAAGAGTTCCCGCTGGCCTTATTTATCGGAGACTAAATATTTGTGCATATCAAAATCAACAGAGACACACTGCGATGATGCTGGGCACATTCCAATGCGAAAACCCTGTTTCCCAACCCGTCAGAAGGTAAGAGATGGTGAGTAGGAGTACAATACGCACTATTCCATGCGTGTCAATTGCAAATTTCCGAAAATAGAACAATGAAATTGCACAACTAAGTAGGCAAACAAATTGGCGGGAAATAATAGTGCGATCGAGAAATGAGTTACTGTGCCAGATTCACCCGTTACCGACGTCAGAGTCAAGTCCTAAAACTAATGTAGACTCTAGCACAGAAAATGCCAAGAGACATCCAATATTTTCACTTGACCATTAAAAATTTAGTCACTTCAAAGTCAATTCAGGGAAGGAATTCGCCTGTTAAAATATGACGCTCTGACTTTTGAAAGATGGCGCTACTACTCTTGAAAGATGGCACTCAGTCTGTAGAAAGATGGCGCTCCCCATCTTTAAAAAGTGGCGCTTCGGCACATGAAAGATAACGCTCTGTACCTGAATAATGTTAGTACTCAGTCCCAGAATCTTGGCACCACATCACATATAAATTACAACACATCACTCAAAATTGTCGTTCCGTCATTGAGACAACGCAACGGAAAATTATCCCTCAGAATATTACTCAGGAAATTCCTAAAGTATTAATTCTGCCCTAAAATTGTCAGTTGTAAAATGGCGCTCCGTCTTCTGGAACATGACTCCCGTCTCAAGGATGGCACTCCGTCTGTTGAAAGATGGCGCTCCGTATCTTGAAAGATCGTGATCCGTCTCTTCAAATATGACGACCTATTTCTTGAACGATAGCTGCTCGTCCTACTATTTTTGGAGAATGGCACTCCGTATCTTGAAAAATGAAACTCCGACTGTTGAAAGATGGCACGCTGTATCTTCAAAGATGAAACTCGGGCTGTTGAAAGATGACATCTCATATCTTCGAATATGAAAATCCGGCTGTTGAAAACTAACAAAACGTACTTAAAAAAATGAAGCTTCGGCTGTTGAAAGTTGACACCCCGTATCTCCGAATATGAAAATCCGGTTGTTGAAAGTTGGCACCCCGTATCTCCGAATATGAAAATCCGGTTGTTGAAAGTTGGCACCCCGTATCTCCGAATATGAAAATCCGGTTGTTGAAAGATGGCACCCCGTATCTTCAATGATGAAACTCCGGCTGTTGAAAGATGGCAAAGATGGCACCCGTATCTTGAAAAATGATCTTGAAAATGGCAGTATCTTCAAAGATGAAGCTGTTGAAAGATGGCACCCCGTATCTTCAAAGATGAAACTCCGGCTGTTGAAAGATGGCACCCCGTATCTTCAAAGATGAAACTCCGGCTGTTGAAAGATGGCACTCCGTATCTTCAAAGATGAAACTCCGGCTGTTGAAAGATGGCACCCCGTATCTTCAAAGATGAAAGTATCTTCAAAGATGAAATCCGGCTGTTGAAAGATCCGTATCTTCAAAGATGAAACTCCGGCTGTTGAAAGATGGCACCCCGTATCTTCAAAGATGAAACTCCGGCTGTTGAAAGATGCCACCCCGTATCTTCAAAGATGAAACTCCGGCTGTTGAAAAATGGCACCCCGTATCTTCAAAGATGAAACTCCGGCTGTTGAAAGATGGCACCCCGTATCTTCAAAGATGAAACTCCGGCTGTTGAAAGATGGCACCCCGTATCTTCAATGATGAAACTTGTCTGTTGAGAGATGTCGGTTTTTTCTTTTGAAAGAAGGCGTTCTGACTCTTAAAGTTGGAACTCCGTCTGTTGATAAAATTTTGAAGACGGCATTTAGATTCTTGACTGGAGTCTGGTCAAGGACAGCGCTCCTTATCTTGGAAACTGGCTCCTCCGCACTTGAAGGATCACGCTCTGGCTCTGGATATTAGCACTCAGTCAAAGAATCTTGGCACCCCGTCACATATAAATGACACTATGTCATACAAGAATGTCGTTCCGTCAGAGAGATATCACATTACGTCACTGAGAAAATGGAAAATTTTCCCTGGAAATAATAGTCGCGCAATTCCTAAAATATTAATTCGGCACTCAATTTTTCGTTAATAACCCGATGTATATTTTTCGCACACTTCGAATAATTTCACTTACAGTATGTACTGAATTACATCAGTGCGCCGCTGATATAGATCACTTCGGCCGGTTCAAATCGTTAATCTTGTACAATAAGTAGATCATTTCAGCAGCAGCATATCGCAAAAGTTCATTCAAAGGTAGTCACTAAAAAAATATCACTCGGCCAATGAAAATTATTTCTCCTGTAAATTCAGTATATACACTTCGAAACTGAAAATATTCAGTCGACAATTGGAAAAAAAAATTATTAAACTTAAAAAAAAATCTAATTTTGAAGAAATATTAAACGAACATTTACAAAAAATTATTCCCTTTCTCGATACATATATCCTAAAACAAAATACATTAATGTAACTCTACAAAAATACAATACGACATGCACTTAGAAATATTAATGGACAATTATTTGAAATATTTCTTTGGAATTTCTAAATATTAATTTGGTATCAGAAATATATTATCGACTTTGAAATTACTGATGCTATTTATCGAAAGAAAGTAATTACATTCACTGTAAGATTAATTCTACTCGTCCAAATATTAATATGATATTGAGCATATTAAAATGATTCCTCAGGGTATCAATTACGGACATTAAAATATTAATTCAACACTTCGACATAACAATTCGTCACCTCGGCATAATAATCATGAATTTGGAGAAACGATTATATGGTGAATCGGATAACATTATTCCGTATATTCGTAATATATTTCCACTAAGTCGTAAGTAATCCATTCTGCTCGAACAAAATAACAGAACCCCATTTAGGAAATTGATAATCAGACGGATACTCAAACATGAACCTGGTAGCGTAAAATAAATACCGGCAAGTTTTCTAAATGTTATGTAGCGCTTGTAACAATATAAAAAATATCATGGAAATATACAGCCTTCCTTCAACATCGAAATGAATATTACTAAAATACATTACTAGAACACCAATATGCGACTACAAGATTGTCAAATATGGAATGTCAAGAAAGTAATTTGGGAACCTCAGGGAATATCAATTCGGAGGTTTCAGGAATATTAATTTACCACTTTCACGTGTGTCAAATCTGTACTGTCAAGAATAACAATTCAACACTTAAAATGTTCATTTGACACTATAAAAATATCAATTCCGTACTATTGGAAATATCTATTCGGTATTATGAAAAATATCGCTTCAGCATTTTGAAATGTTTCACTTCGGCACTTCGGAATATATATCAGAACTTCGAAAATTACGTAGACTCTTCGAAAATGTGAATTTTCCACTTCGTAATATCCCAACACCGCTTTTGCATAGGCATCAATTCCTCACCTATCAAAGTATCAAAAAGAGATTTTGCCAATTACTAACTCGGTAATTTGAAATCAACCAACTCGGTGTTTCATGAATAGCAATTCTGCAGTTTCTATGTCATACTTTTCATTCCATTAGCCGTAAAGTCTTGGTTTCTTTCAGTCACATTCGAAATTCCATCCTGCATTTGGTATTGTGTTTCATTCCTGCAAAGTTCTTCACCTTTCTCCTGGCCAGCTTCTCAATACAGTTCTCCCACTCTAGTCTTCGTCTTCCTATTTCTTTCTGGTGATGTAGCCTTTATGAGTTTAGGATTCGTTGGTTATGCATTCTTGTTACATGGAACAAACCATTTCAGTGCCTTCTTCGCTAGTGGGTATAATATTCAGTCCTGCTTAAAATCCGGGAAATTCTCTTCTTTCTCATTTTGCTGTACTCCAAATGGGTTCTTAGTCCTGTACTGGAGGCATTGTTTGATGGAACACATGGTCTCCAAGTATTTATATCGTCTTGGGATCACGGGTGTCCCAATTATAACTCCAGGCTCTGGTTACCCTTTTTAGTCGCCTTTTACGACACACATGTGCTGCGTTGGGGTTATTCTTATTTCCGTCTAACACATGGGATTTCGAAACATTTGGCACTATGAAAAATATCACTTCGGTACAATAAAATTACGAACGCGGAAATTTGCAAAAACAACACAGGCACTTCCACTGAAATTTATATGCCGGCACTGAAAGATTTGTTCGGAACTTAAAGATTAGTATCACACTAAAAGATCACTTCGGTATAGAAACATAAGGTCCGTGAAATGCAGGAAGACGTTCTAGATGGGAAATTTGCACGATCGCTAACTTCTATTTGAAAAGACTTTAGAATATGTACATTTCACCTAAAATTATATTTTCTTGTGCCTTGAGGCACGAAATATTGAGTAACTCTGTCATCGATCGGACTGTCTTTACATTGAAGTCTAGATTTAATACCGTGCGACATAAAACTATTTTGCCAAATGGGAAAGAAGACAAATTTAGCACCATATCAAAGACAATAAGGAACGCGACGAAGACAAGGACCACGAAAAAGACAACTACCACAATAAGGACCATAAAGAAGACAGCAAGTGCTACCATAAGAATAATGACAGTAAACGCCAGAACAAAGACAAAGACTCGATAACGACAACATATGGCCAACGACAAGGACCGCGACATTATTCATGATGAGAATAGCGTTAAGGATGAAGAGAGCGTTTCCAAGAACCAAGATGGAAATATTTTTCTCCCATTAGGCGAGTAGATTTCGTGTCACACGGTACCTTCCACACTTCCATAATATATGTACACGAAAATTGTGCACTTAAAATAGAGACCTGCACTACTAAAGGCAGATGATAACATTTTTCATAAGTGTATATATATTTTTTGAGTTTCGAGAAGAATGGGAGAGTTAAGTAAAATTAATCACACACGGTCAGACGTCTTCCTGCATGGATACAAGTGTATCAGTTAAACATCTAAAGATATCACTCCTGAATTTTCAAAACTTCAATCGGAGATATTAACATATCACTTCTGCACTGAAGAATATGCCTGCTTACTGAAACCCATCACTTTGGCACTGAAAATGGCTTCATGGAACAACAACACGCAGAAAAATCATAATCTTGCACAGTGAAATGGCACTCCTGCACAATAAAATATCGATCTGGATCTGAAACTTGTCACTCCTTCTCTGGAAGATATTTCTCACGTTCTGTGAAAAACGTAGCTCAGCCACTGTGGAAAATATGGGTCCTGCATTCAGAGATATTTCTCGATTACTTTGGAAAATGTACGGCAGTCACTGTGAAACATTTCACTCCGCCACTTCAAAGAAACTGAGTACGCCTCTACTAGAAGTATCACACCGGCAATGAAAACTATAACTATCTAACTCCCAAACGTATAAATGTACAGAAAACATCACTCTGACACTTAAAAAAAAAAAAAAAACTCTCTTTCGTTTTGAAAAATATCACTACAGCACTGGTATCAGTCACACATAAAGAAACACCGAGCAGGTTATTTGAAATATACCGAAAGGAACTGAAGAGTACCGAGGGAAAACATTGAAAGTTGCAATTGTCTTAAGGATGATACCATCTAATTAAATACATTACTGCGAAATTTATTGCTGTTCCTAATAAAATGATGGGAAAAGATGACAATATAAGTGGTGATAATCATCCTTTCCCTGTTTTGATGAGAAAAACACATAAATTTATCAGTAACATACTGAATTAGATGACGACATCACACTTAAGAATAATGTGACTTTAAATGTTTTTAACCTGTATCCGTAATTAGTAACATAATAACGCGGCACTTCGAAATATGAAATTGGTAAATTGAAAATTTCAAACCGGTACTTTGAGAAATCTCATATTGGTGTTCTGAAAAATGTCAGTTGCGAACTGTGAACAATATAACATGGAATTTTGAAATATAACCTGGAACCCTGGAAAAGAATGAAAATTTACTATACGGCAGTTTAAAAAGTGGGAACTCACAACGAAAATATTAATCGGACACATCGAAAAATATTAATTCAGTACTCGAAATAATCGTAACCTTGCAGATTGAAAAATATAACTCTGGCATTTTGAGGAATATAAATGTGAAATTATTAAAATATAAATTTTGAAAAATGTAATTTTGTATTTCGACAAGTCTTCACCCGGCACTTAGAAAAACACAAACATCGAACTTCAATAATGTATGCCTGATACTGAAGAAAATGAATCCGGCACAGATTAAAATGAAATAATTTTAAAATATCAAATTCAAAACATGAACCGGACAAAATGAAAAGTGAAAGTATGAGAATTTTTAAAAATATTAAAATCGAACTGTGATATACACAATCTCGCCATTTCGAAATAGTAACGTAGAACTAGAATTCTCATCCCTCACTAAAAATATTCCTACGAAACTTTGAAAAATGAATACGTCAATATCAAATACATCAAAACGATATTTTGATAAATATAACTGTAGTGATGGAACACGCACGGGATGCAATACAATTTTTTTCGCAGAACATAACGCAGTGATGTAAAGAAAATCACTTCAATGTTCACAAAACAGTCGGAAACGGAAAATTATCTCTTGTTCATGCAGATGCAGCTGCCAATCCGTCTTAGTTCATCGTTTTCTTCGGTAAACGCTCAAGACATCACGGTTTACGTAGAGCAGAATTCGGATCAAATCAAACTTTTATTCTAGGTCAGCTCTTGAAGTGAATCGGTGTAGACGGCAGCAGCAGCAGAGTCCGAAGTGATCTATTTTTGACAACTATTAAATCCGCAATTTCAAAAATAAGTAACATGGTGTAACATCAACACCAAACCCAGAAACATAACACTCCGACACCGAAACATATCACTCCGACAATAGGATGTTTCATTCCAGCGCTTAAATTATCACTGAAGCACTGGAAACTATTACTCTGGCAATGAAAGATATGATTCCTGAATAGGCTATTCAAAGATACCAAACCGGCAATTTCAATATTTATATTTCGGCACTTAAAACATGTACTCGGCGGTTACAAAGTGGCAGCTATTAAAATAATAACTCAGGAATTTGAAAATTATCAACCTAGTATTCTGAAAAACATTACACAAAGAATTCTTCTCTGCGAAATGTTAATCCGCAATTTCGGAAGATTAAAAAGAAAGTTTGAAATATTACGTGAGTTTTTCGAAATAATAAATTATTTGGTACAGCTATTTCGAAATGCTTTTCAATATTGGAAATATAAATGATTTTCACAAAAAAATTTGATTCAATTCCCCGACAAATTAATTCAATTCCCCAACATTCGATATGACGTATTAATATCTATAGAATTACACCTTCAATAGAAAGTAGAAATGTGTGTAGGTCTATAGCAATGTGTTCACCTACAAATATTAAACAGAAAGTGTACACCTGTGAATCACCGGCAGTTCACCCACTTCCACGCCACAGAAAGGTACACGAGCGGAGACCCAGAAGGGTCAGGAGCAAACTTTGATTTCCGGATTAAAGCTGTTTGTTTTCACCTCAAATATCTTATAGACACGTTAAAAATAATTTCTTGATTGGCCCGTTCTTCACGATTCATAGCAATTCCATCCCATCCACAATAATTTTAATTCAATTTTTAAGCTCATCTTTTTCAAACAGTTATCTATACAACAAGTATGTAAAGCAACTTATGTTTGGACTCGTGAGAAGTTTCTTAAACGAAATGCCACGCGATTTAAACGATCTTATAAGTGTAGTAATGAGTCGAATTGTTTTGAGGTTATACGATTTTTTTTTTTTAAATATAAAGTATTCTGAACAAATATTAGATCTGAATTTACAAAAGAACAATAAAACAATAAAACTTAAACAAAACCAGAATATGAACAGAACTCTAAAGACAAACCCCAGTACACAAACACGACAAATTGCCAACACTTACACACATGCTCACTAGTTTTAACACGTATGAAACATTTCAAGAATTCGGACAATTACATACAACAAAGAAAAAAACAACAAACGAAACAACGATACAGAAAACACAAAACAGAAGGCAGGGATTGTATCTCAACGTAATTATGAATCTCTGAAGCAATAATTAAATATTTATTATAACTCATACTTACATAACATTTAGTTAACAATAAATAATTTACAATTTCTACTATCCATATCATCCGAACGTATATAAGTAAATGTTTCAAAACCCGGTGAAGTTAGCTGATTCCAGTCCATTATGTTTTTTTTTCTTCCTTCTTTCTGAATTCTTCAGCTTCTTTTTGACAATCACCTTCATATTTTGTGGTCTATTTTTTTTCTCTTCTATACGTCCAGCATATATTTTGTGAGCATTCATAGTTACAGCTTCTCTATTTGTCTTGTTTTTTTCACTTTATGCATTTTGTAGAAGTGCTTGAATACGCACTGTCAACACTGAACATCCTTTTGACCACAACACACATGGAGCTGGAATGTTCTTCTTTCCTCATCTGCACCATTTTCCAATTCCACCATCATTATTGTATTTATGACAAGAGGAGGAGCACCCACTGCCGTTAAGACATGTTGAAACTGGAAATCTGTGGACTGAAGAAAAAATTATTAGTCCTCATTTAATCATTTAACAAAAGAAACTAAATTGAAAACTAGCTAACTAGTAAGGGCTCAGCTACTTCAACATTATAGTTCATCATTGCCCTTACACAGAAAAAAATCTGACTGAAAATTAAGTTAGATTTATTTAAAATGCAATTTTGCCGTGTTACTTACCTTTCATACTTTATGTAGATTACTGATGTGCTCAACTCACTGCAAGTGAAGTTCAGTACAGGAAATAAAGGAAAAATAACCAACTACATTCGTAGCCACAGGTTTGAAGGGGTTTTTTGAAAAAAGGATAACTGGACAAAGTGCTATAGAAATTAAATGTTTTAAATTAAACCAAACCTCGCTGTTACAATACGTAGAAAATAGAGTTTGATCCCAAACCTCAAGACAATATTTTTCTTTACAGTTTTATAATAATATAATTGCAATCAATTACATTACAATAAAAATAACATTGTCTAAATATTACATGTTGTCTAATCAACTGTCCGAAGGCTGACCTGAACCTCACAACTGACAGCAACAACGAAGCACTTATGAGGCAACTAGGCCAGGAGATAATGCGGTAGGGTTGCCAGTTCCTTTCCCCCTACTTTGCATAAATCGTCAACTAGCTATCTATTTGACTACTCAGACTCCAGATGCATAAAATTTTTATTTCTCTGACACATATCGTCGAGTGAGATGTACTGCCTGATAATAGATGTAGGCCTACATATAAACCAGTACCTCTATCAGAGAATAAAATGTTACACAACATGTAAAAATGAGATAACATGTAGAGAGTGAGAAATCCAATAAGTGGAAAAATATAACAGCAATCTATTTTAATCTTAAATTTAGGATGAATATTTTATACAATTTTAATAAATACAATTGTAAATCAATCTTGACTCTAAACTCACTCATTTCATCATTTTCATTTTATGTGGACCAAAAGTGAAGTCGCGGCCTAGACGCATCATTTTATGTTAAAAACACTGTAAGTACGATGTATACAATGCTTGTGAAGACAACGCATTTTAGTTGCGTTGATGTTCAAATCACTGACTTAAGTTGGACTTGTGGTTTCCCAACGAAACCATGTTTCACCGCTATGGAGTGCGTTCCCTGTACTTAGCTATCGACAAGCAGGCTTTCTCAACCTACACGTGTGTGTTTAACCAGTATAAGGTACACTCACTGTTTCAGCTGTTGATAACATTACAGTCACTCATTCCTTAAAGCAAGTTGTGTTTAATTTGTTGTAGTATTCGCCCTGATTGTTTATACTATGCCATCATGTCTTCAGCGGATAAAACTGACATAAATGAAAATTTTAAAAAGAAAACAACGCAATAGAAATTATTGGTATAATATAAACTAGACAAAGACAGCCATCGTGATACCACAAAAAAGAGCATACTTGCACAGTCTTCCAATAAATGTAAACAAAATCGAGGATTTGACAAACTTCAGAAATATCTCTTCGGCAAAAAAGGAGAATGATTTCGGTACATTACGAAATATTTCGAAACTTACAATATTGTCTTTTACCACATGGAAAGTTTATTTCCGCTCTTCGAAAAATGTTACTTCGTCATTCTGAAATCGATTTCGGCACATTCAAACACATAATTTCTGCACTCAGGAAAATATAATATTGGCATTTTGAAAAATATAATTTACGCAATTTGGAATCAGGTCACTGAGACAAATAGTGGCGTATCACAAAGGCTCATATCTTCAAATTAAAAGACACCGGACAATAATCATTCCCAAAAATCATCTCACTCCACCTCACTTACTGCACTGACACCATGACAGATGTCAATGAGTAACACAATATCATCAACTTGGTAAAACGGAGATTATCAACCTACAACAAAATTAAGAAGAAAAATATAAAAAGGAAACTTAGAAAGCACAAACAACAGACCGGAAAAGATATTGCTATCCTCTTTGATAAAACAAGAACGACGGACCTTAACTGCAGAAGCCCCAAATCGTCACCAGTAACAAGAAAGTAAAATATGCTCTGTTGCCTTAGATTTCTTTGGTCTCTTGAAAGTCGACGCTCCATCTCTTGAAAGCCGACGCTCGATCTATTGAAAGGAGACACTCCATCTCTCGAAAGCCGACGCTACATCTCCTGAAAGCCGACGCTAGACATCTGGAAAACCGACGCTCAATATCTTGAAAGCCGACGCTTCATCTTTTCAAAGCCGACGCTCGATCTCTTGAAAGCGGGCACTCCATCTCTTGAAAGCCGACGCTCCATCTCTTGAAAGCCGACGCTCCATCTCTTGAAAGCCGACGCTCCATCTCTTGAAAGCCGACGCTCCATCTCTTGAAAGCCGACGCTCCATCTCTTGAAAGCGGACGCTCCATCTCTTGAAAGCCGACGCTCCATCTCTTGAAAGCCGACGCTCCATCTCTTGAAAGCCGACGCTCCATCTCTTGAAAGCCGACGCTCCATCTCTTGAAAGCCGACGCTCCATCTCTTGAAAGCCGACGCTCCATCTCTTGAAAGCCGACGCTCCATCTCTTGAAAGCCGACGATTCATCTCTTGAAAGCCGACGCTATATCTCGTGAAAGCCGACGCTCGATCTCTGGGAAACCGACGCTCAATCATTTGAAATCCGACGCTTCATTTCTTGAAAGCCGACGCTCCAACTCTTGAAAGCCGACGATCCAACTCTTGAAAGCCGACGATCCAAATCTTGAAAGCCGATGATCCATGTCTTGAATGCCGACTCTCCTCCTCTTGAAAGCCGACGCTACAATTCTTCAAAGCCCACGATCCAACTCTTGAAAGCCGACGATCCAAATCTTGAAAGCCGATGATCCAAATCTTGAAAGCCGATGATCCATGTCTAGAAAGCCGACTCTCCTTCTCTTGAAAGAAGACGCTACAACTCTTCAGTTGCAAGCTCACCGACCGCTTCCACGCCGAACCGACCTAACCCCTAACACCCTAACGACCAGTCCCAACATCCTTCTAAGTCCGTTTACCATTCCACCCAACAGCATCCCCCACAAACGGGACAGAGGTTCACGTCTTTAAAACTAAGAATATGTCTGACGATTCTCTTTGAGCAATGAAAAGTCTATTAAGATAAACTGAATTGCGTGTAAAAGAAGTACTCATAAGCAGGGCGTGCTGAAACGTCTTAGATGGCGATTACAACATTTCTACATCACAGTCAGGAACTAACAAGATCCGAATTTATCAAGCAATTTGCAGTCTTGTAATTGAGTTGCAAGGATTTTGATTATGATTATGATAATCATTACTGTTGATTTTCATCACATCTTATAACACGTAGCAATATAGTTAATATATTCAGTTTAAGGTGTTAAAATAAACAAGTTTTAGTTTTGATAACGACTAACATTAAGCAATAAATAGTCAACTAGGAAATTATTATTATTATTATTATTATTATTACTCATATGACGATTATTGTCATCAATATTATTATTATTATTATTATTATTATTATTATTATTATTATTATTATTATTATTATTATTATTATTATTATCATCATAATTTAAGTAATCGCAGACCGTACACGGTGCAATGGAAGAGAAAACTATGTGTGAAGCGACAAGTTTTATAGGGAAGTGTGTATAGAAAATGATATCAGACACTGCAGTCCTTATAATAGTAATTATTTAAATCAGTAAATTCATAACCCATGCTAATAGAGTAAAACACTATAACACATCTTTCATACATTACCATGTAAACCTCATGCAATACAGGCCTAGGAGTCAATACATAACCACAAATGTTGGAAAGTTACAAATATGTCTTCAAAAAGTAAAGAAAATAATAACGAAGCTAATAAACAAATTCACGAGTTTGCTACGTTATAATCCTCAAAATTAAGAATATGCTGGAATAAACATAAAAAATTAAGTGATATTTAAAACATTATTTCTCATTAAAGTGGTTCAGTGCAGTGTTTGGCAACGTACATTTTATTATTTTTATTAGTGGCCTCCTCATCGCCCCTTATAGCCATCCGATCCACCCTCTTAACTGCACATTAACATTATTATTCACTTTATCATTATCTTTATTTTTTATTATTATAAGCTAAATATCAACAATATATCATACAATTTTCTAGGTTTTTAATTTCATTTTTCAATTTTAGATATTAACTGTCACGGCGCGTTTTTCCTCTAGTGTCATTTGTTTTAAATACCCCTGTTTTCTTTCCCTCTCCTTGTTCTTTCTTTTGTTCCCTAAATTTATAGATACACAGCTAGTCAGTGATGTACACAATAGAGGGGAGGAAGGAATCCCCACCCTGTCCCATACCTCCAGGCCTAGTTGCCTGATAAGTAGTGCTTTGTTGGTTATCATTTGTGAGGTTCAGACCTGTCTTCGGACAGTTGACTAAAAAACAACAAATTTTAGGCACACAACACCTATACTTGAGAAGGGACTTACACCCACAAAGCTTTCGGCCTAAGCCGGAGATAGAGACTCGTTGCTCCATTACAATGATTTCAATTAACCAGCTAATAAATCAAGAGTTCCCGCTGGCCTTATTTATCGCAGACTAAATATTTGTGCATATTAAAATTAACAGAGACACTCTGCGGTGATGCTGGGCATATTCCAGTGTGAAAACTCTGTTTCCCAACCTGTGAGATAATAAGAGATGTTCAGTAAGAGTACAATATGCATTATTCCATGCGTGTCAATTGCAAATTTCAGAAATAAGAAAAACGAAATTGCACAACTAAGTAGGCAAACAAATTGGCGGGAAATAATAATGCGATCGAGAAATGAGTTACTGTGCCGGATTCACCCGTTACCGACGCCAGACGCGTAGGTATGAAAATCGGGGTATCTATCAAAAGAAGATTCTTAAGAAGTCCTCAAACTAAACTTCAGCACAGAAATTCACAAGGCACATCCAATATTTTCACTTGACCATTAAAAATTTACTCTCTTCAAAGCTGGTGCTCATTCCGACTTTGAAAGATAGCATTCTCCTGCTGCAAGATAGAGTGCCGCCAATTCAAACAAGGCACTTCGTCTGTTGAAAGATGACGTTCTCTCTCTTGAAATATGGGTCCCTTCACTTGAAAGATGACGTTCCATCTCTTGAAGGTAGCTCCCCGACTCTTGAAAGATGGTGTCCGTCTCTTCAAAGATGGCGACCCAACTCTTACAATGATAGCTCCCCGTCCTTCTTTTGGAGGATGGTAACCAGTCTCTTCAAAAATGAAACTTTGGGTACTCAAAGATAACACCCTGTATCTTCAAAGATGAAATTCCGGCTGCTGAAAGATAACATCCTGTATCTTCAAAGATGAAACTCCGGCTGTTGAAAAATGGCACCCCGTATCTTGAAAAATGAAACTCCAATTGTTAAAAATGGCACCCTGTATCTTCAAAAATATAACTCCAGCTGTTGAAAGATGGCACACCGTGTCTTCAAATTTGAAACTCTGGCTTTGAAAGCTGGAACCCAGTAACTTCAAAGATTAATATCCGGCTGTTGAAAGGCGACACCCTGTATCTTCAATGATGAATCTCCGGCTGTTTCAAGATGGCTCACAGTATCTTCAAACATGCAACTCGTCTGTTGAGAGATGTCGATTCTTCTCTTGAAAGAAGGCGTTCTGACCATTCAAAGTTGGCACTCCGTCTGTTCATAAAATGTCACTCTTCAAATCATAGGGCTCCGGCTCTTGAAGACGGCAGTTTGACTCTTGAATGATGGCATTATGTCTGTTCAAGGATAGCGCTCCCTCTCTTGAAAACTGGCACTTCCACACTTGACAGATAACGCTCTGACTCTGGATATTAGCACTCAGTTAAAGAATCTTGGCACCCGGTCACATATAAATCACACTATGTCACAAAAAATGTCGTTCCGTCACAGGGAAATCGCATTCCGTCTCTGAAAAAAAAAATGGAAAATTTTGCCTGGAAATAATTGTCGGGAAATTCTAAAGTATTAATTCGGAATCAATTTGTCGCTAATAGCCCGATGTATAGTTTTCATACACTTCGAATAATTTCACTTATGCACCGAATTATATCACTGCGCGACTGATATAGATCACTTCGCCCGGTTCAAATCGTTAATCTCGCACATGAAATAATCACTTCAGCAGCAGCATATCACAAACGTTCATCCAAAGGTAGTCACTTTAAAAAATATGACTCAGCCAATGAAAATTATCTCTCCTGTGAATTCAGTAAATACACCTCGAAACTGAAAAATATTCAGTCTACAATTGGAAAAATAATTTTTATTAAACTTAAAAAAATATTAACACTGTGTTTTGAAGAAATATTAAACAAACATTTGCAAAAAAATTTTTCCCCGTCTTGATACATACACCCTACAACAAAATCCATTAATTTAACTGTACAAAAGTACAATACGACAGGCACTTCGAAATATTACTGAACAATTATTCGAAATATTTCTTCCCGATTTCCAAATACTAATGTGGTATCAACAAATATATTTTCTACTTTGAAATTACTGATGCTCTTTATCGAAAAACGTAATTATATTCACCGGAACATTGATTCTGCTCGTACAAATATCAATACTCTTTTGTGCATACTAAAACGCTTCCTCAGGGTATCAATTATGGACATTAAAATAGTAATTCAGCACTTCGACATATCAATTCGTCACCTCGGAATAATAAACTTCAATTTGGAGAAACTATTTTATGGTGATTCGAATAACATCATTCCGGATATTCGTAACATATTTCCACTAAATCGTAAGTAATCCATTCCGCTCGAACAAAATAATAGAACCCATTTAGGAAATTGATAATCAGACGGACACTGAACATGAACCTGGTATTTTAAAATAAATACCGAAAAATTTCCTAAATATTTATGTAGCGCTTGTAACAACTTAAAAATATCAAATGAAATATATAGCCTTGCTTCAACATCGAAATGAAAATTACTAAAATACAGTACAAGAACACCAATATGGGACTACAAGAAAGTCAAATAGGGAATGTCAAGAAAGTAATTTGGGAACCTCAGGGAATATCAATTCGGAGGTTTAACGAATATCACTTTGGCGTGTGTAAAATCGGTACTGTGAAGCATAAAAATTCAAGACTCAAAAAATTCATAGACACTCTGCAAATATCAATTCCGTACTATTGCAAATATATATTCAGTATTGAGAAAAATATCGCTTCAGCATTTTGAAGTATTTCACTTCTGCACTTCGAAAATATGTCACAACTTCGAAAATTACGCAGACTCTCCGAAAATGTGAAATCTGCACTTCGCAATATACCAACTCTGCTTTTGCAAAGGTATCAATTCCCCGCCTGGCAAAGTATCAAAAAGGGATTTTGCCAATTACTAACTCGACAATTTCAAAATTACCAACTCGGTGTTTCATGAATAGCAAGTCCGCAGTTTCAATGTCATAATTTTCATTACATTAGCCGTCAAGTCGTGGTTTCTTTCAGTCACATTCGAAATTCCATCCTGCATTTGGTATTGTTTCACTTCCTGCAAAGTTCTTCGCCTTTCTCCTGGCCAGCTTCTACTCTTTCTCTTCCTACTTTCTTTCTCGTCATGCAGCCTTTATGAGTTTAGGATTCGTTGGTTATCCATTCTTGGTACATGGAACAAACCATTTCAGTGCCTTCTTCGCTAATGGGTATAATATTCAGTCCTGCTTAAAATAGGGGAAATTCTCTTCTTTATTCATTTTGTAGTACTCCAAATGGGTTCTTAGTCCTGTACTGGAGGCATTGTTTGATGGAACACATGGCCTCTAAGCATTTATATCGTCTTGGGGTCACGGGTGACCCAATTATAACTCCAGGCTCTGGTTACCCTTTTCAGTCGCCTTTTACGACACACATCACATTATGCTGTGTTGGGATCAATCTTATTCCCCTCCTCCACACGGGATTTCAAACATTCGGCACTATGAAAAATATCACTTCGGTACAATAAAGTTACTAACGCGGAAATTTGCAAAAACAACACAGGCACTTCCACTGAAATTTATATGCCGGCACTGAAAGATTTGTTCGGAACTTAAAGATTAGTATCACACTAAAAGATCACTCCGGTATAGAAACATATAGTCGTGCCATGCAGAAAGACGTTCTAGATGGGAAACCTGCACGATCGCTAAATTCTTTTGGAAAAGACTTTAGAATATGTATGTCACCTCAAATGATATATTTTCTTGTCCTTTGATGCACGAAATATTGAGTAACTCTGTCATCGGTCGGACTGTCTTTACATTGAAGTCTAGATATAATACCGTGCGACATAAAACCATTTTGCCAAATGGGAAAGAAGACAATTTTGAAAAACAAATGCAGCACCATATGATACACAATAAGGAAGGCGACGAAGACAAGAACCACGGAAAAGAGAACTACCACAATAAGGACCATGACGAAGACAGCAAGCGCTACCATAAAAATAATGACGAAGGCAGTAAACACCAGGACAAAGGCAAAGACTCGATAACGACTAGAAATGGCCAACGACAAGGACCACGACATTGATCATGATCTGAATAGCGTTAAGGATGAAGACAGCGATCCCAAGAACCAAGCTGTTTCTCCCATTAGGCCAGTAGATTTCGTGTCACACGGTACATTCCACACTTCCATAATATATGCATACAATAATTATGCACTTAAAATGGAGACCTGCATTACTAAGGCAGATGATAATATTTTTAATAAGTATTTATATTTTTTTTAGTGTTGCCAGAAGAATGGGGGAGTTGGGTAAAATTAATCACACACGGTCAGACGTCTTCCTGCATGGATACAAGTGTATCAGTTAAGCGTCTAAAGATATCACTCCTGAACTTTCAAAACATCAATCGAAGATATTAAGATATCACTTTTGCACTGAAGAATATGACTGCTTACTGAAACCCATCACTTTGGCACTGAAAATGACTTCATGGAACAGCAGAAGACACTCCGGTACAGTAAAATAATAATCTTGCACTGTGAAATGTCACTCCAGCACAATAAAATATCGATCTGGATCTGGAACTTGTCACTCCTTCTCTGGAAGATATTTCTCACGTTCTGTGAAAAACTTAGCTCAGCCACTGTGGAAAATATGGGTCCTGCATTCAGAGATATTTCTCGATTACTTTGGAAAATGTACGGCAGTCACTGTGAAACATTTCACTCCGCCACTTCAAA
>JAJSOF020000046.1:81021-102731 GCA_025594305.2 Periplaneta americana
ACAAGATGTGAATTACAATTTACCAAAGTGTGATTTTTTTATTTTACTTGTGATCGAAGGTAAAGTCGATCACCACTGAATTTTTAGTTTAAGATCGATTTTAAAATATTGCGAATTGAAGTCGATCACTATTTATGTTTAAAAAAAAATTAAGTGTATTACATGTATTTTATTTGTTATAAGGGGTGTAGAAAACAATAATAATCTATTATATAAGTCTATAGGACTATATAGTGTATATTTTGTTACTGTGATCATACAATTCGATACAATTAGGCCTATAGGTCTCCACTGTACAAACGTGGCTATGATTGCCAATTTATAAAACATAAAAAATTAATACTTCACATATCAACCTGATTAAATAAATAAATAAATAAATAAATAAATAAATAAATAAATAAATAAATAAATAAATAAATAAATGAATAAGTAACTAAATAAATGAATAAATGAATAAATAAATAAATAATAAATAAATAAATAAATAAATAAATAAATAAATAAATAAATAAATAAATAAATAAATAAATAAATAAATAATAAATCAAAATGTACATTGAAATACCACCCTTCGATTATAATCTAAAATGCAATTCAACATTGCTTAGGTTTATATCAGATGTTATTTGAAATCTTCCCCTCCTCATGTCACTTTAGAAACTACGTTGTTCCCATCGTCAGGTACAGAGGGGTATACAAAATACGTTCCTTTTGCAGTGCTTCTCTTACGCAAGAAAATCACGATAAATTCGTCTTCCTCTTTCCTCACTATCCCATCAATATAAGATATACTATGACACTTTTCTGTTTATAAGTGCTAGTTTGAGGTATGTCGGTGAAAAAATTTATTCTTCCTGCTGGTCCTATCTGCTTCGAGTAGGTCGGTGGCATGATCGACTTAACCCTGCAAAGGTACAAGTTTTTATAAATAATAAGTTTCAATACTAACATTTACGAATTGCAAAACTATTATTTCAGGATACAATCACAGTCTAGTATATACAGTCACGAAGCTTAATACTTACTAAATAAGCAAACATAGAGAGTTGAAATATGCATCCATAGATAGTTGCTCACCACCAGGATGGCTACTATCGCCTCATCACAGACTCTTTCCTAGCAGACCATAAAATGTATTGTACTTTCCATATCGTGTTCTTTTGAAAAAATAACACCTTCCTTCCACTATTGAAATATGAAATACATAAGGTTTATATATTACTTTCATAAAATATATATTATATTCTATAAACTCGCCTTCCTGGAACTTTCGGAAGAAGGATAACTCTAACCCATTTTTTCTTACAATTTATAGTACTACAAACATCTCCTTGTCCCATAACATTATTCAGATTATTGTATTTTAGCCATTTACATTTATTACAACCGATAACGAACATTTCACAGTTTACATAGCTTTTCGATTTAGGCCAGGCCGTAATGTTTGTTCGGGTTTTCTATTTCAGTGTATGGAGCTCAGTGAAATATTATATTATAACTTTATTGCGTATCATTGCTAAGCTTTATTTAGTGTAATGTGTCCATAAGTTCCGTTTACTTCTTGTTGCATAATATGTTGCAGAAATAATTACAAAACTGTGTTATTTTAATGTGCAGAGAATTTTACATGTTAATATAATCTGTTCGCGTCAATATTTCAAGTTTAGAATGGAAGCTATTTTGAGGTTTAATAAAAAAGAATTTATATTGTGATTTCAATTTAGCACATCTACCTTCCTTAATTTTAGGCAAAACATTTACCATAGCACTCCTATGTAATTAGTGTACGTACAATTTTGTTACTTCGTCTCTTAAGTAGTAGATAAATACAATAATTCAGTACTCAATTGTAGTATAAAAATACAGACAAATTGAATGTCCGGGGTATCATACATGACATTATGCTTAATTATAATGTATGATTGCGAATTTAGGAATATGTTAAATATAGTAAACATAACCTATAATTTTCATATGAATGGCAAGGCATTGGAGAGCAGTCCCATTCAGATATCATGACATTATATTCAGTCCGGACTTCTGGCCGGAGGATGTTACCTTTCGCTCCTTTCGGCTACGATAAAAGAGAGCTAACCTGCCTTCTGTGGAACGTGGAAGGATTCATTTCCTTAATGAAAACACCGGAAATATGCCTACTGGAGCAAGACATGTTAATACTAACCGAGACTTTTCTCCGAGAACCAGTCACTCTACCCGGATATTATGCAGCGCACAGTCTAGCAGCGGTGGGACCAGAAGGGAGGCCTTCGGGAGGAGTATCCTGCCTATTCAGGCCATCAATGGGACAAGTCGTCGACGAATACGCAGAAAGGGACGTGGTGATAGTCACATTCGAACATCTCATTGTCATCGGGATGTACATTAGACCCACTGCCAAAACTGAGTTCGCCATAGAAACTATTCTGCACGCGCTAGAGCGCGCTGGCGGAAGGAAACCTATACTATTGGGCGGCGACTTCAGCTGTCGCAAGGACAAACCAGACAGGAAAGCCGTAACGGTATTCGAAACCCTAGAAGAAGAAGGGTTCTCACTGGTCAACGAGGGAACCATCCCAACCTACGTAGCACACAATGGATCAAGTGTGATAGACCTTGTATTCTACAGGGGAAAAGAAATACGCATCAGTCGCCAGGATCACCTGTGGACACCTATAAGAAAACACATCCCAATACAGACTGGATTCACACTAAAGGGCGGAAAACCACCGTTAATGAACAACAAGCAGCTCCAAGACATATCGACCCCACCTTGCTTAACGGACTTCTAGACGAAGCAGCTATAACTCAACACTTAACAGAGGAAATACTGACAGTGCACTCTCTCTACTTGAGACTGCACTACTCAACTCGACGCTGAAAACGAAGGCAAAAAAAAAAAGTAAGCCCTGGTTCGACGAAGAGTGTTATATCCTTCGGAAGGAAACGCTAAGAGAATTGCACAGATGGAGAGAACTCAAATCGGATATAAATCTGAAGATACACAAGAAAAAGGAGAGAGTACCAAAATTTACTGAACAAGAAACGCACACAGTTTGCTGAGAAGAAAGAGCTAGAATTAATAGCGGACGCCGAAGCAGCTCCATACAGAATACTGCAACCTCGAAGAGCAAAAGTTCACCCGCAAATACCCATGTCGGTATGGGAAGACCACTTTTCAGCGATATACCAGAGGACTCAAATGAGCAGCAGGCAGCCCACGACAGCAAGTAATGAGGAACCACACAACTCACGACGGAGGAAGTTTGGGCCGCGTTCCAGAGATGTAAACCGAACAAAGCACCGGGACCGGACCACCTTACCAATGAGATTTTACAAGAATCATTGCCAGCAACCATTGTAATATGGACATCACTATTTAGATACTTCAGACAAGGGAAAATACCAGACAGATGGAGAGAATCTAGCATACATATGCTGTACAAAGGAAAGGCCTAAAGACTCGCCGGACTCTTACCGTGGTATTGCACTCGAATGCAATCCTTTCAAAGTGCTCTCCAGGATATTATTGAACCGGATTACGCCACAAGCCATGCCGTACATACCAGAACAGCAATTTGGATTTATAGCCGGCAGATCCACAACTCAGTCAATTGAGAGAGTGCTCGACACCATATGGGGAAGCTACCGCCACGGCCGGAGGTTACATATACGCCATTTTCATAGATTACGTGAAAGCGTTCGACGGAGTGGACAGGACTATCATGGTAGATAAACTACGCCGCATACTTGGAGAGGAAAACCGAACCTGCCACTCATAGAACATCCTGAGTGTCAACCTACTAACGGTTAGCGACAAAGTGAGTCACTCCAGACCTATTACCCAGACGAATGGTGTTCTCCAGGGGACCCTCTTAGCCCGATGATGTTTAACCTGCTAACACACGATGTCATACAAGAGTAGCAGTAAACCTACCTATGTTCCTGTATGCAGACGACATGGTTATGATGTCGAGCAACAGAGAGGAATTACAGGAAGGGCTTAGCAGACTTCACGTATGGTCAAGAAGGAATGGCCTAGATATAAATACAGAGAAAACAAAGGTCATGAAGTTCAGAAAAGGCGGGAAACGTCTCCAGATCGGACATCTTCACATATGGTAATGAGAAACTGGAAATTGTTAACTCATACAAATATCTGGGCTTAACACTGCAAGTGACAGGCAAGTCATTTATTAAGCACATAGAAGAAAGATGCTCGGCGGCGATCAAGGCTACGTACGACATAAAGAAGCTCGAAAAGCTCTCCACGACCACAGCCCTGCGCCTCTTCTCATGAAGATCGCTCCAATAGTTAATACGCGCTGAAAAGATATGGGTTCACTTAACCTCAGCGAACCTAAAGAAGCTAGAAGCCGTGAAAGCGTCATACCTAAAAAGGCTCTTCAAGTGTCAAGAACAACGCAAACGAGGCTGGTATACCTATTAATGGACACGGATTTCTTCGTAAGAGAGCTGATGACGAGCAACGGCCTTCAACCTACACCAACCAGCATATGAGGCCCACGTTAGGGACAGAGAAGAAAAGCAGCAGACGTGGACCAGGAATTCCTTCAGACGCCAGCCCATGAACACGGAAGAATGGAAGAAGCCTAACTTCGAGCTACGTCACGTCTTCACGAGGACGGCGGCCCACGGGTTCCACCATAGGATCTGTGCCAAACGAGGATACCACTCGGCCTCAGAGCAGTGCATCTGCACCCTCTGTGGTCACAGCTGCAGTCAGTATCATATACTAACCTGCCAAGCAAGGACTGAGACACTAACGTTCTACGCAAAAAAGGCAACTTTTTGACTAAAATGTAACAATGTACACATTGTGTTTAATAAATCTTATTATTGGAGATAACTAAATTTAGACAGAAAGGGCAAGTGGTAACTATAATTTCAACATATCTAAATATCCGTGCGGTGCAATTGAAAATTATTGAATCGTGCATAAATGAATGTATACAAGAATTTCGCAATATTTAATCGAAATAAAGGCAGGTATTACACATACGAACAACGTAATTTTCACAGCAAAAATATTACTCGCAAGTGAATTATGTCTGAAGTGTCTCATAATCATTGTTTTAAATTTTATTAATGGAATTACACTACATTTTAGAGCAACACATGTTACTGTTTATGGATTCAAACTAATTTATATGGTTGAAACGCAGCCCTTTGTGATCGGGTTAAGCGAGGTACATGGTCTGCTTTACGGCCTGTATTAGATCACGATGACAGTGGCACAGTCTATTGTTCCTAGTACTCAGCGCTCCCAGCGGCTAGCAACTATCGCGAGTTTTTCCAAAAATCATCCCAAGCTTCGTGACTGTATATAGTAGACTGTGGTACAATCTCATCCAAAAGTACTTACGTATACTTCCTGTCTCCTTCACTGCTGACGATAATTTAGAGTTTGTAAGACTTTGTTTTCGTTTTGGAGAAAAAGTTGAGAATACCAATTTTCACTTCAACGGTAATCACACTATGTTCCCATTGTTGGCATGCGCAGGCTTTGTTATCCCTCTCGCTTACATTTGCAATGACAGGCAATGACGTCAGCATAACAAAATTTAACAAGTAACTGAGATAATATATAATTTTCTAATAATCGCAAATGATCGATTATACACCCATTGATCGACTTTACCCATTTCTACTCGTGGAAATATGCAATACAACACTTGTCACAATAGTAAGTTAGTTTGGCAACTCGTCATAAGATAATTTTTCTAACTTGGATTTGAAAGATTTCAATGTTCGGCAGCCCTTGACTTCAGGCCGCAGAGAGTTCCAGTGACGAGGTAGCAACAGTGAAAGATGAGGAATACAGAGATGATGTGTGAAGTGCAATTTCTAGCGTGTTATCGCGTGTGATTTAACGATTTAGGGCTGTTTATTAACAAGTTTGACCGCGAAAAAAGTTTTCTTCCATGAATCGTATTAAAACTGCTATATTTGCGTAGTTCCATGTCACAAGAAAGGCTCTCGTCACTCGCAAATATTTGCATGCAGAAGCAAATTATTGCACACAATTATGAAAATCAGCGTTTCCCCGACGATGTTACTGATACCCTGCTAAAGAACACAAGGATTGAACTTGTCTTAAAAATTGGTATGATTAATTATGTATTAATATTACCGTTAATTTATGATTACATTATTATTAACGTCATCATAAAAGTCACGTATTTTAAATATACCCGGCATTTAATATACATAGGCATATACATGATTTTTGTTATAAAATTACAAGTCGACGTAACACTGCTTCATGCACTTTTTACGTCACGAGCCTCACTAGTCTGTACAGTAGTAATATTAGTTTATTTTACAAATCTGTGTTTCTAGAAAACTGCAAGGGTAAAGTAGTAGTTACCAGTTCACAGACTAGTAATAGTGGTCGATTTCACCAGTTCATAAGTGATTCTGTTTCTCAGAAAAATCTAGTTGATTATACTAGTATTCAGAGGAATATTCCTACAAGACTTCAAAGACCGGTGATTTCTACATTTATCAGTTACCAGTGACAACCTTTCTCAGATAAATCGAAACAAAATATTGTAATTATTTTTTTAAATATAATTATGTGGTTTAGTGATTCCGACTGAAACGATGAAGTTGTGAGAAGAGCTAAAACTACATCGAAAAAAACAATTATTATTCCTCTAGGGAAGCATTGTTTTAATATAATGAACAGTTTAGGTAAAGTGCTGAAAAGGTTGGAGAGTTAAATATAGTGGGACCTGCCATAACAAGAGAAACAAATAGAAGCCATGGATTATCAGCAAAACTTCAAATACAAATTGCTCTACAAATCGGGATGTTGATTATTTTCCAATGTCACCTCATTTTTCTGTTCTAGACCAGCAATACTAGCAGAATTTTTTCCTAATGTAATACCAATTCATCAACTGCAGTAATTTTTGCTAGCTTTCGTCCTCCACTGACAGTTCTTCCGACATTGTCAATTTTAGCCTACAAATTAAATATAAAACGACACTAATTTATGAATAGATGAAATGTAAAACTGGAGAAAAAATAGCGAATTTTTCATCAAGTCATAAAGTGGCATTCATGTCGGCAGTATACTCATTAGCTACATAATATGGTCATATTATGATACCTGTGAACCTGAATTGGTACTTATCAGAGTTAACTTTCTTAATGTTGGGCCAGTAAGTACCTAACGTGTGCACAATCTTTGTTCTGAGGTATCAGTTCCATAGCCTCACACATTACATAATTGTTCGTCCATTGTTTACTTTATCATTTTTGTTTATATGTTTGAAAATCACCGACTAATATATCTTATATTCATTAATCATATGGAGTATAGTTAATTTGCTTTGAATTGATGGAATTTCAACCGAAAAGATAAATGAAAACCAAAACACAAACAATTTAGCCTTCTAACCTGAAAATAACAATACCTACCAATCACTATAAACAAATGAACTCAATCAGCTTACTGTGTAGAAAGAGATCATGTGACTAATGAAAAAATTGTCTGAAGTTACTAGACTTGTAAATAGTTAGAGAAACAGAATGTACCAGAGCTGGTGAACCACTGAACTGTCCCCGGCCGTGTGTTTGTTTTGTCAGATTTAATATTGCACATGTTAATATTTTTTGCATTCATACACTGAATTTAATTAAATGCCATCTTATATTCTGTCATGGCCGCTTTTATTCTTTGTAAGGATTATTCCACACGTTATAATATTTTCGATATTCATACACTCTGTAAGTCATAATATTACAGTATTGTTTCGTCGTTTCGCTTGTATACTTTGTTAATCTTATTCCATAGGTGATAATAATTTCGATATTCTTTACACTCTGCAATTAATGAAAGATCATGCTGGTCGCATTTATAGGCGTATTTTGTTTATAATTATTCCACAGGTTATACTTTTTTTGACATTCATGCTTTATTTAATGAACTGTATATTTCGGTTTTTGATCCTTGTGCCATGTATAGTGTATTTCTTTGGGTGTTTTGTACAGGTTATAATGCTTTCGGTGTTCATGCAATCTGTAAAAAAATTAGTAAAAGATTTTTTTTTCGATTGTTTAGTGGCTGCATGAATGTGTTGTTGAAAATTATTCTAAAACGTTATATTTTTCGATATCAATTTGCACCGTATATAATGGAAGGACATTTTGATTATTTGTTCCTGGTCTTTTGAATAGTCCTACTTTAAGTATTACTCCACGCTTGATATATTTATCATGGTATCTATAATTCATGGAATATAGTTTTCGGTTGTTTATCGTGGCCTCATGTATACTTTTTAAGAATTATAGTATTGTACAGGTTATAGTTTAGATAGTCATGCAAAATAAATATAAAAATTATTATTGAATCTTCTAATGAACTTAGTTTTCAGCATTGGTGCACAAGGCACTAGTTAGCATCTGTTTCACAGGTTATATTTTGGATATTCATGGTCTCTGTAATTTATTTGACTTTTCCATTGTTAGGTCATCGCCGCATTTATGCTTTGTGAAGATTTATTGCACAGAATTTAGGTTCGATATTCAGGCTCTGTGGAAATCAAGTAATAATGTTTTGATGGTTTTGGTCATGGCCGCTTGTATAGTTTGAGTTATTGGGGATAGTTAGGATATTCATGGATTGTATGATTAATGAATATCATTTTTGTAAGTCTGAGTAGTCGGGGCAAGTCAGTCGTAGCCAGTGAGTCAGTGTAGCGAGGAGTTTGTCAGTGCCAGTGAGTTAATCGGAGTCGAGAGTGAGTCGGATTTAGTGACAATCGTAGGTAAGGACTCAGTCGGGTTTTAGTGAGTCAGTTGGAACCAGTGAGTTACTCGAGTCAGTGAGTAAGACAGGTTCAGTGAGTAATCCGGAGTAAGTGGGAGTCAGTGAGTCAGTCGGAGTTCTGAGTTCGTTTAAGAATTACACTATTGTACAGGCTACAGTTTGATGGTCATGTAAAAATAAATATAAAAATTCATTATTGAAGCTCTAAAGGAATTAGTTTGCAGCATTTGGTGCACAAGTCAATAGTTACGATATATTTCACAGGTTATATTTTGGATATTCACACAAACACAGTAAAACACATTCAAACACACCCAAACACTGGTAAACACTTTCAAACACTCCCAAACCATAGTAAACACTTTCAAACACACCCAAAAACTGGGAAACATATTCAAACACTCCCAAACAGTGGTAAACGATTTCAAAACACACCGAAACACTGGTAAACTATTTCAAACACACCCAAACACAGGTAAACAATTTCAAACACACCCAAACACTGTAAACACTTTCAAACACACCAAAACACTGGTAAACATATTCACACACTCCCAAACAGTGGTAAACGATTTCAAACACACAGAAACACTGGTAAACAATTTCAAACACACCCAAACACTGGTAAACACTTTCAAACAAACCTAAACATTTGTTAAACATTTTCAAACACAGCCAAACAATGGTAACACTTTCAAACACACTCAAACGTTTGTAAACAGCATAGCTTTCAAAACAACTGGCAAGTACTTTCAGACACACCAAACACTGGTAACAAATTTCAGACACACAAGCACATAAACAATTTCAAACACATCGAAATACTGCTAAACAATTTCAAACACACCCAACTCTGAGTAAACACATTCAAACCTCCCAAACACTGTTACAACCCTTTGCAAACACAGCCGACACTATTAGACAATTTCAAACACAACCAAACACTGTTAAACAATTACAAACGCACCCGAACACATTAGACAATTCAAAACAATGCCAAACACTGTTAAGAAGCTTGCAAACTCACTCGAACACAATTAGACACTTTCAGAAACTGACAAGCTCTGTTAAAATTGCAAACACACACCGAACAATATTAGACACTTTCAAACACCCAAACACTGTTAAACCTTGCAAACACACCCAGACATTATTAGATAATTTTAAACACTAGCAAACACACAAAAACATTTGTTAAACACTTGCAAACACACAAAAAACATTTATTTAAACACTTTGCAAACACACCAGAACAGTGAAACAGTTGCAAACACACCCAAACACTGTTAAACACTTGCAAACACACGCAAAAACTATTAAAACACTTGCAAACACCCAAACACTGTGAAATAATTTGCAAACACACTCAAACCCTATTAAACACTTGCAAACACACCCGAACACTATTAGACACTTTCAAACACACCCGAACACTGTTAAACACTTACCAAAACCAAACACTGTCAACACTTGCAAACATTCCCAAACATTGTTAAAGACTTTCAAACACACCCAGGCTATTAAACACTTTGCAAACTCACCCGTACACTGTTGAAACATACTTTGACACACTCAAACACTAGTAAACACTTGCAAACACAGCCAAACTCTGGTAAGCACTTGCAAACACCCAAAACAGTTAAAATTGAAAAACACCCAAACACTGTTAAACACTTGCAAATACACCCCGAACACTGTTAAAGAAGTGCAAACACACCCCGAACATTTAATAGACACATTCAAACACACCCAAACACTGTTAAAACTTGCAAAAGAACCAAACACTGTTAAACACTTGCAAACACTCCCAAAACATGATAACACTTGCAAACACATCCAAAACTGTTATGAACATGCAAACACACCCCAAACACTGTTAAACCTTTGAAACACCAGACACTGCTAAAAACGTGCATACCACACAGAACACTATTGAGACAAATAGAAACAAAACCAAACAGTGTTAAACACTTTCAGCACACCCAAACACTGTTAAACACTTTGAAACACACCCAGACACTATTAAACACATACAAACACACCCGTACACTTAAACATGCAAAGCACCAGAACATTGTTAAACACTTGCAAACACCCAAAAACTATTAACCCACTTGCAAACACCCAAACACGGTTAAACACTTGCAAACACACCCAAACACAGTTAAACACTTGCAACTACACCCCGAGCACTGTTAAAAACTTGCAAACACACCCGAATACTATTATACACATTCAAACATACCCCGAAACACTGTTACACACTTGCAAACACACACAAACACTGTAGAACATTTGCAAACACACCTAACACTGTTAAAAACTTGCAAACACATCCAAACACTGTTAAACACTTGCAAACACCTGAACACTTAAACACTTGCAAACACACTTGGACACTGTTAAACACATTTAAACACACCCAGACATTATCAGACACTTTCAAACACAACCAAAACTGGTAAACAATTTCAAACAAACCTAAACATTTATTAAACATTTTTCAAACTGGCATAATAAACAATGGTAAACTTTCAAACACACTCAAACATTGGTAAACACTTCAAACTTTCTCATACAACTGCCAAGTGCTCAAACACCCAAACGCTGGTAAAGGCTTTTAAACACACCTAACACTGGTAGACACGTTCAAACAAACCCAAAAACTGGTAAAAATTACAAACTCTCCCAAACACTTTTACACTTTCAAACTCCCAAACACCTGTGAAACAATTTCAAAACACCCAAACACTAGTAAACAAATTTAAAACACACCCAAACACTGCTAACACTTTCAAACACTCCCAAACACATGATAAACTCTTTCAACACACCTACTTACTGGTAAAATTTCAAACACACCCAAACACTGGTAAACACTTTGACACACAAAACATAGTAAACATTATCAAACACACAAAAACGGTGAAAACTTTCAAACACCCAAACCTTGTGAAACACTCAAACACACCCAAACACTGGCAAACACTTTCAAAACCCAAACACTGGTGAAATGTTCAAACACACCCAAACACTGGTAAACAATTGGAAACACTTCCAAACACTGGTAAAGATTTTCAAACAATTCCAAACACTGATAAACACTTTCAAACACAACTAAACACTTGGTACACATTGTCAAACACACCCAAGCACTGGTGCAAACGTTTTCAAACACACCCAAACACTGGTAAACACTTTTAAACACTTCAAACACTGGTAAAAACTTTAAAATATTCCCAAGCACAGATAAGCACTTTCAAACACACCAAACTGCTGGCAAACAATGTCAAGAACACCCAAGTACTGGTAAACATTTTCAAACACACCCAAGCATTGGTAAACATTTTCAAATACACCCAAGCACTGTTAAACACTTGCAAATACACCCGAGCACTGTTAAAAACTTGCAAACACACCCAAACACTCTTAAACTCTTGCAAACATACCCAAACAATTTTATACACTTTTAAACACACCCGAACACTATTAGACACTTTCAAGAATAAACAAACAGTGTTAAACATGTGCAAACACACCTAACCATCTTTAAACACTTGCAAACACACCCCAAACACTTTTAAACTCTTTCAAACACCCCAAACACTGTTAAACACTTGCAGACACACCCAAACATGGTAAATAATTTCAAACATCCCAAACACTGTTAAACACTTTCAAACACACGCAAACAATGTTAAACACTTTCAAAAACACCCAAAGACTAATAAACAATTTCAAACACACCAAAACACTGTTAAACACTTGCAAACACCCATACACTGTAAAAAAAATTTTCAAACACACCCCAAAAAACCCGTTTTACCACTTTCAAACAATCCCAGACCTCTTAAACATTTTTTAAACCCAAAAAATATTTTAAACAATTACAAACCCATCCAAACATATTAAACACAAAACCATAAAAACACTTTAAACACTTCCCAAACCCCCCAAACACAGTTAAACAAAACATAAAACCCCTAAACACTTTAAAATATTTTTAAAACCCAAACCCCAAAAACTTTTAAAATTTTCCAAAACACCCCCAAAAATAAAAAACACACAAAACACCCAAAAAATCTTAAATATATTTTAAACACACCCAAAAAATCGTTAAAAAATTTTTTAAAAACACCCAAACACTTCCAGACATACCCCAAAAACATTAAACCCCTTTAAACAGACCCAAACCCCTTTAAAAACCCCCCAAACACACCCCCAAAAACACTTAAACCTTGAAAACACACCCGAAAACTGATAAACACAGCCAAAACACACACAAACACTGCTATTATATATAAACACTGCAAAAACCAAACCCCTTTAAGACACTTGCAAAAACACCCGAACACTTTTAAACATTTGCAAACGCACCCGAACATTGTTAAACACTTGCAAACGCACCCAAACACTGTTAAACATCTGAAAACACACCCAAAAAAGTTAAACACATGCAAACACACCGAAACATTGTCTAACATCTTCAAACTCAACCAAATACTGATAAACACTTTCAAATACACCCAAACACTGTTAAACACTTTCAAACACACGCTAACATACTTTCACTGAAGCCAAACCCTGAGCAAACTCTTCCAAACACACCCAAACACTCTTAAACGCTTCCAAACACACCCAAACACTGTTAAACACTTTTAAACAATTTCAATCACACATAAACATTGTTAAACACTTGCAAACGCACCGAAACACTGTTAAACACTTACAAACGCAATAAACAATGTTAAACATTTGCAAATGCACCCAAGAACTATTAAATGATAGCAACACACACCCAAGCACTGTTACACATTTCCAAATATACTCAAACACTGTTAAACACTTGCAAACACACCCTAGCATTAATAAACACTTTCAAACACACCCAAACACTCTTAGAGACATTCAAACACACCCTAACACTGTAAAACACATTCAAACACACCCAAACATTATTAAACACTTTAAAACACACTCTAAACTACTAAACACTTGCAAACACACCCAAACAATGTTGAATACTTGCAAACACACCCAAATATTGTGACATGCACACACACACCCAAACACTGTGAAACAATTTCAAACACTCCCAAACACTGTTAAACACTTGCAAACATACCCAAACACTGTTAAACAACTTCAATCAAAACCAAACACTATTAAACACTTTCAAACACACCCAAACAATGTTAAACACTTTGAAACACACCCAAACATTTTTAAACACTTTCAAATCATCCAAGCACTTTTAAACAGTTTCAAACACACCCGAAAACTTTTACACTCTTACAAACACAACCAAACACTGTTAAACACATTCAAACACACCCAAACACTTAAACATATTCAAACACACCCAAACACTGTTAAACAATTTTAAACACACCAAAACACTGTTAAACACATGCAAACAAACCCAAGCAATGTTGAATACTTTGCCAAAGGCTTGCAAACACAACCAAACATTGTTAAACACTTGCAAACACAATCAAACACTGTTAAGCACTTGCAGACACACCCAAACATATTAAATATTTTCAAACATTCCCAAACACTGTTAAACATCTTCAAACTCACGCAAACATTTTAAACACTTTCAAGAACACCCAAGAACTGTTAAACAATTTCTAACACACCCAAACACTGTTATACACTTGCAAAGACACCTAAACACTCTTAAACACTTGCAAATACACCCAAACACTGTTAAATCTTTTCAATCACACCCAAACACTGTTAAACACTTGCAAACACACCCAAACTCTGTTAAACACTTACAAACACACACAAACACTGTTAAACATTTTCAAACAGACGCAACCTCTGTTAAACAATTTCAAAATCAATAAACACCTGTAATTTCAAACATGCCCAAAAACTGTAAAGAGACTTGGCTTTTAAACACTCTTAAACAATTTCAAACACAACCAAACACTGTTAAACACTTTCAAAATCACCCAAACACTGTTAAACAATTTCAAACACAACCAAACACTGTTAAACACTTTCAAACACACACAAACACTGTTAAAGAATTTCTAACACACCCGTACACTGTTAAACACATTAAAAACATCCAGACACTCTTAAACAGTTTCAAAAACATCCAAACACATTTAAAATCTTTCAAACACACTGAAACACTCTTATAAAACATTTTCGCACACATAAATGCACTTAAACACATTCAAACACACCCAGACTTTGTTAAACACTTTCAAACACATCCAAACACTCTTAAACACATGCACACACACCCAATGTTAAACATTAGCAAACACACCGAAATATTGTTAAAAACTTGCGAACATACCCAAACATTGTTAAACACTTTCAAACACCGCCAAACACTGTTGATCACTTGCAGACACAACCAAACATATTAAATATTTTCAAACATTCCCAAATATTGTTAAACAGTTTTAAACAGATGCAAACACTGTAAAAACTTTAAACACCCAAATTTGTTAAACAAATTCAAACACACCGAAACACTGTTAAACACTTGCAAACACACCCAAACAGTGTTTAAAATTTGCAAACACACGTAAACACCTTTAAACACTTTCAAACAAACCCAAATAGTGTTAAACAATTGCAAAAACAACCAAACATTATTAAACTGTTGCAAACACACCCAAACATTGTTAAACAATTGCAAACACATCCAAACACTGTTAAACACTTGCAAACATACCCAAACACTGTTAAACTCTTGCTAACGAACCCAAACAATGTTACACAATGGCAAACGCAATCAAACACTTTAAAAACAATTGCAACACTCACCCAAACACTGTTAAACACTTGCAAACACACCCAACCACTCTTAAACACTTGTAAACACACCCGAACACATTTGAACACTTACAAACACACCCAAACTCTGTTATGCAAACACACCCAAACACTGTTAAATACTTGCAAACACACCCCAACCCTGTTAAGCACTGTTAAACACATGCAAACATCCCCAAACTCTGTTACACACTTGCAAACACAACCAACACTGTTAAACACTTGCAATCACAACCAAACACTGGTAAACACTTGCAAACACACCCAAACAATGTTAAACTCTTGCAAACACACCCAAACACTGGTAAAAACACAAACACACCCAAACAGCGTTGAACACTTGCAAAACACACTCGACCACTGTTAAACACTTGCAAGCACACCAACAATATTAGAAACTTTCAAACACACCGAAACACTTTTAAGCAGCTTGCAAACACCCCAAACATTTGAGTAAACAATTGCAAATACACCCAGAACTTACTGTTATAAATTTGCAAACACACACAAATATTATTAGACACATTCAAACACCCAAACACTGTTTAAACACTGTTAAGCAATTGTACACACCACCCAAATGCTGTTAAACAATTGCAAACAAAACTAAACATTGTAAAACAATTTCACACACCCAAACACTGTTAACACTTACAAAAACACCATACACAATTAAACACATGCAAACACACCCAAGAACATTCTTAAAAACTTGAAAAGAAACACACAAACACTACTAAACATCTGCATACACATAAATAAACCAAACCCCTTTAAGACACTTGCAAACTCTTAAACTATATTAAACATTGCAAACACACCCCAAAAACACTGTTAAACACTATCAAACACACATAACACTGTTGGAGCACTTCCAAACTCGCCTAACACTGGTAAAATATCTTTGACACAAGCAAACACTGTTAAAATTTCAAACAATCGCAAACACTGTTAAACGCGCAAACTTTCAACCCGAACACTATTACACTTTCAACCTGACCAAACTTTTTGTTAAACACTTTCAAACACAAACACTGGTAAACATTTGCAAACAGTCCCCAAATACTATTAAACTTTTTAAACATAACTTTAAACACTGTTAGCAACACAAACATTCTCAGACACTATTAGAAAACTTCCAAACACCACAAACACTGTTAAACATTTGCAAACACACGAATCAACTGTTAAACACTTGAAAACACACCCCAAACACTGTGCAAACACTAACAAACACAACCAAAACTGTTAAATAATTGCGAACACTCAAACACGGGTCAAACTCTTGCAAAACATCCAGCACTCTTAAACACTTGAAACAGGACCAAATAATGTTAAACGTTGCAAACACCAAGAAACCTGTAATACTTTGAAAACACACCCAAACACTGAAAAAAACTTGCAAACACACACAGTGGCTGTATTAAAATATATAAAACACACCAGAAACACTCTTAAACACTTGCAAACACACCCAAGCAATATTAAATGAATTTTACAAACATACCCAAACACTTTTCAACTCTTACAAACAGACCCAAACAATGTTATACACTTTCCAGAAACACACCCAGACACTAATTTGAACACTTTCAAACACAAACAGTGTTAAAAACCTTTAAACACACCCAAACACTGGTAAAACTTGCAAACACATCCAAACACTCTTAAACACTTTCAACACTGGCAAACACTTACACCAAACACACCTAAACATTGGTAAACAATTGCAAACACACCCAAACATTGTTAAATAACTGCAAACACAGCCAGTGTTAAGCACTTTCAACCTCCCAAAAACTATGAAACACTTGCAAACACACCGGAACAATATTAGACACTTGAAAACTCACCCAAAACACTAGTAAACACTTCCTCAAACATACCCAAACACTTATAGTACTTGCAATCACATCCAAACGCTATTAGACAATTTCAAACCCAACCCAAACACTGTTAAACACTTTCAAACACAATCAAACACTGGAATATAATTTCAAATACAAAGAAACATTGTTAAACATTTTCAAACACACCCAAACACTGTTAAACATTGCAAACACTCGAACAATATTGAACAGTTTCAAACACAATATCAAAGCACTTGAAAACACACCCGAATATGTTATTAGATATTTCAAACACCCCAACACTCTTAAACAATTGGAAGCTCATCTGAGACATTAGTGAACAACTTCAAACTTACCCAAAAACCTGTTAACACTTTATAAACACACCCGAACACTATTAGACCTTTTGAAACACAAAAAACTATTAAAAATTTGCAAACACAGAGACTTTTAAACACTTTCAAAACACTCCAAACACTGTTAAACACTTCCAAACATACCCAAACACTATATATACTTTCAGAAACAAAACCAAACACTGTTAAACACTTGAAACACACCAAACACTACTAGACACTTTCAAACATAACCAAACAATGTTAAACAATTTAAACATTCCCGAACACTATTAGCCATAAAACACACCCAAACATTGGTAGTTACTTCCAAACACACCCAGACACTGGTAAACAATTGCAAACACACCCCAAATACTATTAGACACTTTTCAACATAACCCAAGAACCTGTAACAATTTAAAAACATCCGGGAAAAGTGTTAAACAATTTTAAACACACCCAAAGCAACCCCCACCTTCAAAACACCCCCAAAGCTATTGGGAAAAAACCCAAACCCAAACACTATTAACACTTTTAAACCCCTGGCCCCCACACTGGTAACCCCCAAACCAAAAACTGGTAAAAATATCAAATACAAATGCCCGTTAAACCAAGACATACCCAATTTAATTTCCACCCTTCAAAAAAAAAGAAATCCAAACAAAATTTTAAACACACCGTACACTTTAACTTGAAACACAAGAAAATTTTTAAACATTCCAAAAATCCCCCACATTTTTAAACACTTAAAAGACACCCCCATCATTTTTTGAAAAAACAGGGGGGCACCCTAACCCCTGTTTTGACCTTTAAACTCACTCCTGGTAAATCTTTTGAAACAAACCCAAAAACTATTAAATAAATTTTAAACAAAACCCCAAAAACTGTTAAACATTTTCAAACACAAAAATTTGTAAACTTTCAAAAAACACCCCCAAACCCCTCTTAAACACTTGGAAACAGAACCAAACAATGTTAAACATTTCAAACACACCAAAAAACTGTTAAAAACTTTCAAACACACCCCAAACACTGGATAAGACTTCCCAAAAAAAACAAACCCAATTTTAAATATAATAAACCGACCAAAAACACTCTTAAAAACCTTTTTCCAAAAAACACCCCAAAAATCTTAAACAAAATTTCAAACACAACAAACATCCAAACTCTTAATTAAACAGACCCAAACAAAATTTTTAAACTTTCAAACACACCGAACTTTTTTAGATCTTTCAAAAACAAACCCAAAAAGTATTAAACATTTTAAAAACCCCCCAAACACTGGTAAACCGAAACATACCCAAACCTCCCTAAAAACCCTTTTTAAACACACCCAAACACTGGCAAACACCAAACACACCCCCGTCACTTTGGGAAACAGTTTCCCAAAAACCCCGGCCCTATAACCCCTTTAAACCCCACGTCCCTGGTAAACCCCGAAATCACCCAAACACTTTAAAATTGCAAACCACCCCAAACATGGAAACCCCTTCCCAAAAACACCCCCAAAAATGGTAAACCTTTAAAAAACCCCCCAAAACTATAACCGAAACACACGGGCACTTTAAACAGCAAACTCAAGGCAGCACTAAAAAAACACACACCCAAACAATTTAAACCCCTTTTTTAAAAACTTTGGTAAAACATTTTTCCCCTTTAAACTTACCCCCCTTTTTCAATTAAACACACCCGAAAACTGTTGGGCCTCAAAAACAACCCAAACTATTAAAAATTTGCAAACAAACAAAAAGACTTTAAACACTTTCAAACACAACCCCCCATTTAAAAAACCTTCAAACATCCCAAAAATTTTTTGGGTCTTTTAAACAAAGGCAGAAAAACCTAAACATTGAAAAACACCCCCCAATGTTGGGCAATTTTAAACCACCCAAACACTGTTAAACAATTTTCAAACCTCCCCCCAAAATATTTGCCATTGAAACCCCACCCCAAAAATTTTTTAAATAACCCAAACCCCACCCCAAAAGACTTTTAAAACCCCTTTTCAAACACTCCAAAAAAACTATTAGACTTTTTAGACATAAAAAACATTTAAACATTTCCAAAAAACACCCCAAAAAGTGGGAAAAAACCTTCAAAACACCCAAACATTTAAAAACTTTAAAAAGGAAAACCCCTTTAAACTGTGAAACCCCTTCCCCAACACTAAAGTTCAAACACAAAGGGCTGTATTAAAAGCACCCCCCCCCCTAATCTGGTAAACACCTTGCAAACACACCCAAAAAAATGTTAAAAAACTTCCCAAAAACAAAACCCAAAAATTATAAAAAACCCTTTCCCCCACACCCCCAAACTCTGAAAAACATTTCCCAAAATCTTAAATTTTTTTAAACACATGAAAAAATACCCAAACCCCTGTTAAAACCCCCAAAACATAACCCCCAAAAACCTTTTTTAAACACTTTCCAAACCACCCAAACAATGTTAAAAAATTTTTAAACCAAAAAAAACTGTTAAATTTGCAAAACACCCCCAAAAAAATTAAACATTAAAAACCCCAAAACTGGTAAACCTTGCAAACACATAAACATTTTTAAAAAAAATTTAAAAACCCCCCAAACACTTAAAAAAATGAAAACTCTCAACCTCTGGTAAAAACTTGCAAACAAACCGGAAAACGTTAAACCTTAAAACACCGAATTTCAAACACATGAAACCCGACCCAAAAACTTTTAAACCTTGCAAACAACCCCCTTTGAAAATTCCCAAACCCGACACAATTAGACCTTGAACCACACGAAAAACCCGGGGAACATTTCAAACACACCCCCGGTAAACATTAAACCAAACCCAAAACCCTTTTACCCCTCAAACCAAACAACCTCTTCTTTGCAAAACACACCCCCTTGGTAAACATTTCAAACCACCAAACACTGGGAAATTCAAACCTGAAACCTTTTTTTGCAAAACACACACAAACCAAAAACGCAACACGCCCAAACACCATAAAAATTTCAAAAAACCCAACACCGTTAAACCTTGGAAACTCATAAACACTGGTAAAAATTTAAAACACACCCAGGTTAAACACTTACAAACACACCCAACATTTTAAACACAAACAAAAAACACCCAAACACACTAAAACACTTTTTAAACCCCCCAAACACTTTAACTTACTCCCGAAACTATTGAAACCTTAAAACACCCCCCTGGGAAAAATTTCAACACACCAAACACAAGTAAAAACCCTTTCTAACATCCCCAAAAAAATTTGGGCCTTTCAAACACAGACACTCTAACATTTAAACACCCCCCAAAAAAACGTAAACATTTTAACCCTTTCCCCAACATGTTGAATTAAAATCTCCCCCAACACTTTAAAATCTTTCAACCCAACCCAAAAACTTTAAAAACCCTTTTAAACACATAAACCCTTTAAACACTTCAACCATCCCGAACACTATTTAAAATTTAGACACAACCAGACATTTAAACACTCAAACCCCCCCAACACTATTGACACTTTCAAACATAATCAAAACTTTAAAAACATCAAACAACTGAACATTATTAGACAATTTAAACACAAACAAATCTTTAAACCCCCTTTAAAAACACCCAAACACTGAAACAAAACCCAAAAACTTTAAACAGTTTCAAAACACCAAAACATTTTAACTTTTAAAACACCCAAACACGTTAAACATTTCAAACACAACCAATATACTTAGAACTTCAAAAACACCCCCAAAAACTTTAAACACATTCAAATAAACCCCAACACTTTAAACACTTTCAAAACACCCCCCCCAAAACCCTAAACTAAACCTTACAAAACCCCCCAAACACTTTAAATCTTAAAACACCCAAAACTATTAAAAATTTAATAAACACCCCAAAAAATGTTAAAAATTCAAAAGGGAAATTAAAAACTTAAAACCCCAAAAAACGAAA
>JAJSOF020000046.1:102831-148531 GCA_025594305.2 Periplaneta americana
TGAAAATATTGGATGTCTCTTGGGATTTTCTGTGCTAGAGTCTACAGTAGTTTTAGGACTTGTTAAGAATCTTCTTTTGATCCAGACCCCGATTTTGATACTCTGACGTCGGTAACGGGTGAATCCGGCACAGTAACACTTTTCTCGATCGCACTATTATTTCCCGCCAATTTGCTTGCCTACTTAGTTGTGCAATTTCGTTGTTCTATTTTCGGAAATTTGCAATTGACACGCATGGAATAGTGCGTATTGTACTCCTACTCACCATCTCTTACCTTCTGACGGGTTGGGAAACAGGGTTTTCGCATTGGAATGTGCCCAGCATCATCGCAGTGTGTCTCTGTTGATTTTGATATGCACAAATATTTAGTCTCCGATAAATAAGGTCAGTGGGAACTCTTGATTTATTGGCTTGTTGATTGAAATCATTATAATGGAAGAATGAGGCAAATTTAGGATAGGAGAATAAATGTCAGAGGAAAGTAGAATTGGTACAGAAATACAAGACTGCTATTTTCACCTACATTGTCCAACAGGATTTAGCGAAGGACTCTTTTCAGAACATGGGAAGGGTGATAGTACAAGGAAGAAGAAATAATCGAGTATATTTATATTTACGTAACGAACTGGGTTGGGAGGAGCAAGTCAGTACTACAAGGAGAGCCTGGAAAGCAGTGTATTCCTGTGTGCGTATTCATAAGAAATCTAACCGAAGGTCAAAAGAATTAGCGTACAAAATCCTTGATCGCTCAGTTATGGAATATGGAGCAGTATTTTGGGATCCGTAGAGACAAAACCAAATCGATTCAATAGAAAATGTCAAACGCAGGGCAGCAGAAATGTCAAAATGAGAAAGGGACATGGTGAAGAGGTAGTGAAAGACTTAGGGTGGGTATTTGTCAAATCAAGGCAACGAAAAACCAGACTCACCGCATTGTTTAAGGCACAAATAGGACACGAAGCATGGATAGACATCAATGCTAGATTAGTTACGGAATGTGTGCTGGTTCGAGTCCTCCTGGGCGAAGAGAACTTTTCATGAAATTTCGGCCAGTGTATGGGACCGGTGCCCACCCAGCACTTGGGGAGCTACGATAGGTAGAGAAATCCGGTTACGCAAGCCAGCTATAACGGCTGAGGAGCTCATCGTGCTAACCACACGATACTTGCATTCTGTTTGAATGATCGTCCACTTCTGCTTCGACATGTGGCCGTAAGGCGTCGTTAAAAAAACCGTAATCTTTTTTTTTACTTGTAATTGCTTAGTCGATAATAGTTGGGTTTAATATAAGTACTTATAAGTTAGCTCTAGTTATAGTAGGCGTTATTATAGCATAGGTCTTATTGTTAATACATACATACATACATACATACATACATACATACATACATACATACATACATACATACATACATACATACATACATACATGCATGCATACATACATGCGTACGTACATACATACATACATGCGTACATACATACATGCATGCATACATGCATACATACATGCGTACATACATACATACATACATACATACATACATACATACATACATACATACATACATACATACATACATACATACATACATAAGATTTGGTGATATGGTGTTGTTAGTAGAAGCGGAGGCAATACTAAAGGATACGCTATTGGAGCTAAAATGACAGTTGTGACCAGTATGAAATGGAAATAAATTCGAAGAGGAGGATGACCATGTTTATCGGAGATGAAATAAAGAAGGTAAAGGCTCAAATTCTAAATGAGGAAATGGAACAAGTGGACAGTTTGAAATACTTGGGGTGATGTGAAGAGAAACGCATAGAAGCATTTAAAATGTGGAAATGGACAGGAATGTAGCGTGTGAAATGAATAGATAGAATAACAAATGAAGCTGTGCTGGAAAGATTGGGTGAAGAAGGAATGATGTTGAAACCGATGAGGAAAAGGAAAATGAATTTTTAGGCTTACTGGTTTATAAGAAACTGCCTACTGAAGGATGCACTTGAAGGAATGGTCAACGGTAGGGAATATAATTACTGACTTATGCCAGGGTGACCCGTGGAATGCCCCTCTCTCCGGCTTAGCCCTAAAGCTTGTGAGTGTGAGTCCCTTCTGAAGTATAGGTGTTCGTGCCTAAAATTTGTTGTTGTCTAGTCAACTGTCCGAAGACAGGTCTGAACCTCACAAGTGATAACAACAAGGCACTACTTATGAGACAACTTGGCCTGGAGGTATGGGATAGGGTGGGGATTCCTTCCTCCCCTCTATTGTGTACATTACCGATTAGCTACATGCCTATAAATTTAGGGAACAAAACAATTGACACTAGAGGAAAAACGCTCCTTGACCGGTAATAATTAAAATTGAAAGATGAAATTAAAAAACCACAAGAATTGTATGATATATTGTTGACATTTACCTTATAATAATAAAAAATAAAGATGATAATAATTTAACCATAATGTTGATGTGCAGTTAAGTGGGTGGATCGGATGACTATAAGGGGCGATGAGGAGGCCACTAATAAAAATAATAAAATGTACAGTTACCCTTAAAAGGAATGAGACGACTCTTGGTCGTCGGAAGTTAAAGTTCTACAGCGCGGTTCACTCGATATCGACGTAACGATACATAACATGAGAAATACAGCAAGAATTGTTACAAGGACCACAACAAGGACAAGGACCAAAATAAAAATCACGAAGAAGACAGCCATTTAAGGCCACGATTTCACAACATGGCTAGGGTCACAAGCTATCATTGCTTCTCTGTACCGAATGGCAAATGCCTGCTATGGGATCTACATTCTAGACTGCTGTTGTCACTGTCTTGTCTCGGTAGCTCATATTGTAGCGTGTCGGTTCCATTGCTTAACCGAAACGTCTCGTGTTCGATCCCAGGTGAAACTTTTTTTTATTGAGGTGTAATTAATTTCTTCAGAGTTCCTAGACTATCTAATTTGTCGAAAATTATGAATAATTTATGCCCAATTTCCGGGTCTTACAAGTGGGCTGAACCTCGTCAAAAAAATTAATCTTACTTGAAAGTTAAGAGTATTTTTCCTCAAACAAAAATCACAAGAAACAAAAAAAGGCCTGACAACTTAAAATCTTGTCCACATGCCATCAGCTTCTATTACAGCTCTAAGTCGGTCAGGCATGGATGTCACGAGATTGTGGAATAAATTCTAATCCCCGGCGAGATCTTCCCAGGTTTCAACAACTTGATCCCACAATTCGTCTCGATTTCGAGGGCGTCGGTGGGCATAGGTGGCTATCCTTGTCTTTTTCAATTCCGCCCATAAATTTTTGATGACATTCAAATCAGGTGACTTCGGAGGCCAATTAATGATTTCGATCTCTGGTCTACTTTGAAACCATCTTTGAATGCTTGCGGCATAGTGCACGGGATGGTTATCCTGTTGGAACAGCAACGTTCCTTCGGGAAAACGTTCTAGGGGCGGAAGGAATGTGCTCGTAAGTTCCCGTATTAAACCGGCCATCGATGCGTTCTATAACGCCAGGTCCATCGTAAGACATCCACCGCAACACGATATCACAATCTACTGTATACAGTCACGAAGCTTGAGTTTTGGGTGCTAGAAACAATAGACTGTGACGGTACTATTTCGCATTGCCTGTAATGAGGCGATATTAGCGATCCTAGTGTTGAGCAACAATATAATGTTTGCATATTTACTACGTATTGAGCTTCGCGACTGTATATACTAGACTGTGACAATATGCTAAAGCGCCCCGATCTTTCACGTCGGTGCACATAGCGCTGATCATGTGGGAGACCATCCTCACGATAGAACGGACAGGACTTTCGTAATCACTCGAGATGGTTGTTTCGTCGGAGAAAATTACATTTCTCCAATCGAAATCCACTCGGCTGGTAGCAAAGGCAAGACGGTCGACAGCTTGTGCTTCCCCCAATATTTCCATTTGCGCAGCCCTCCGGCTCCTAATACCGCGGTACCTCAACCTGCTGATCACAGTCTGTGAAGAACCGGGAAAGTTAGATGCTGCTCTTATTTCGTTAGCAGTCCGAAAGGGGTCCTGTCGAACTTCCTCGAATAAGAGAGCATCCTCTTCCAATGAAGAAATCCGGGGACGCCCAGGAATAGGGCGATTTTCGACCTCCCCTCAATTTTGGTAACGATGAACCCACCTCTCGGCTGTACTTCCAGAAACACCGACCAAACGGCCAGCAGATCTAGCCTCATATCCAGCCTCAACTAGAGCTATAACTCGCTGTCTCATGTCACGTCTGTTCCCCATTAAGATGAGAAATGAGGGATGATGATAATACTTTAGTGTAGACAATAACTATTTAACGTGATATAGAATTATTGAAATAAGGGACAGCTTGCACAGTAAGAGTTAATAAATCAACTCTAACTTAAATATTTAAATAACAGGATATAACAGGAAGTCCAATTGTTGCGAAGCTAATCAAATTAAATCTAATTACATTAAGTAAACAAACCCCAAGTTATGACACCACATTGCTACAGCTAAATTGTTGGTTATTAACATAAGCATTGAATAGGTCCGTGCTTATGTGTTGGACGACAAAACCAAGCATCGAAAAGTTCGAATCTTGCCGAGGAATGTAACTTCTTGCTTTTTATAATGTAAATCAGACTTCTAACTACAATCATTCATATTTCTTTATGTTTATTAATATTTATAGCCAACATTGAATTTGTAAATTAAATTCACTCCTTGAAACTGGAAATCTTAGTCGTAGACTCATTTCCCCACCAGCATACAAGCTGAAGTAGCACAGCCATTGATAAAAGTTTTGTACACTGAATTAGACTGAATTCCTATTCGGCAGTACCTATAATCAATGGGTTATATGAACATTATAAACAAATCCTGTTTCCAATGTTACTGAACAATTGCAAAATATTAATTTAAAAACTAAGAAAGGTCGTAAATGCTGTATCTAGTGATTATTTACATTTATGTCTACAAAATGAATCTAGGAAAAACGTATATGTTACTGGTACTACTGATATTAAGAGTAAATGTATTGTATTTTTCACTTCATCAGAATCACTTCAGTGGATGTTCTCCACTCAATGTTGTGAAAAAATTCAAAAGTAAAATTATGTAGATAATACAGGGACTTAAAAATCTCCTGTATTAAAAAGAAGAATCTATATGTAATGAGCTGCAATGTAACTATCCTCATATTCTTAAATACTACAAGAAGTACAGTGTAATTTATCAAAATTTATGAAAGAGGGAAATAGAACACATTTGAATAGAAAAGCACAAAATCCAGATAATGCAATTAAAGCTATTCGGAATATTATTAAAGTTAAACTTGTAGATATCCTAAGAAAGAAAATATTTTTTCATTAAAATTAGTGATTATAAAGTAGAGGATCCCAAATCTATTGCAAATTCTTTTAACGTCTTATAGTATATAGTACAGTCACGGAAGAAAAAACTGGCCGATGTGCAGCAAAACTCGTAATGTTACTTATGCCGGTTTTGTTGTGATTATCATAGTATAGAGCATTGGTCCCCAACTCAGAGCTCTGTGTCGTCATCAAGCCTTGCCCGCTCGGCCGCGGAAAGTCGTAGCAGGGCAGGTAAGACGTTCAGCGGCGGGACCAAAATATGAATTTACTGCATAGGTTTATGATTGTTTTCTGATGAAAAAAGATACGGGCTGAATAGAAATAACTAAATGAACTATCTTAAGCAATTTGAAAAAAAAAACATTGTAGCCTATTTTCAACAAAGTTAGAAGTTAATGAATTTATAATTACTTTTGGAAATGTAATACACATTTCATGTTAATTATTCGGGTAATGCATGACAGTTACTTTAAATGTGTAAACTGCTTCTGTTAAGGAAAATGTTGAACAAAATACATAAAAATCCTAGGAATAATAATGCAGAAATTTAACTCCATTCAGTCCACTCAACACTGGCATTAGGACTGATTTTTCGTTATTTGTTTAATTCTCTTTTTCCTCAGCAATTTCTCAACTTTTGGAACTATTGTTTGTATAGTGCATAATGTGACAGCACATTTTAAGTTGTGATCCGATAATTGGCTTCCATGACATGGCTTGTTTATCTTCATCATGGGAAAAAAATTACTGTTCGCACAGATGGCCTACGTGAATCCGAAAAAGGATGTCTGTACAATCGGGGAAATCTAAGACATGGAAAGTTCATATAAAAGTCAGATAACTTCTTTTGTTTTGATTTGTATCCTTCAATTCACTATCGTAAAGTAAATCAATAAGTTCTAATTACAAATACTAATTGAAAATCAAATTGAAAATTTTCCTAGTCTTTAAATCTCGAATCAAATTTCTGGTGCAGATCGTCATGATGTGTGAATATATTCTTCGAAATCCAAAGTGTTAAGAAACTAGTATGCCTATACTGTTGTTAATATTGAAAAATGTGCTGTAACATCCTTTTAGTTAAGCTAACGTTCCATAATTAAAGGTGGTTTATATTAAACGCCTTCACTCTGTCATATAACTTTGTAATAATCTTGTTGTTATCATGTAGAAAACAATTTAAAGCATTCAGATAATTCCATTAAGAAGGCAAGTTCACAAATCCATTTTTTCATTCTTCACTTATGATGCAGACTTTTCTTCTTCCTCCGTGAACGATGATGTTTCCTCCCTCAGTTCAAAGAACCTATTCAATAATTTGCCACCACTAAGTCACCGTACTTTACTATAATATGACAGATCGCCTTACTCGCTATTGCATTCATCAAGAAAGACGTAAATTGACAATGAGCGAAACTTTTCGATATAATTGTGTTGGTGGTTTTTCCAACGGGACTACTTCTATAACACCATTTTGATTTGTTTTGCACATGATTTCTGTTGGAGTATAATGTAGTGAATAGAAATAACTTCATGGGATACATTATCGCTTTTCACTTCGTCCCTTAGAGAGATAGGCTTTCGGAATGGTTTTATTTACATTCTACAGTATTCTGTAGGTTATGCAGAGCCGGAGATAGGTAGGCCTATAGTGCCGCTCCTAGGCAGTGCTAGATTTTGCCGTCCCCAAATCCCACAAAGTTTATGGACAGCTATTATACAGGTGACGTTCAGTTAAAGTTATTTTTAAACGAAATGTTACAATTCAGAAAACAAAATGTTAAATGTTATGATTTATTTAACGACGCTCGCAACTGCAAAGGTTATATCAGCGTCGCCGGATGTGCCGGAATTTTGTCCCGCAGGAGTTCTTTTACATGCCAGTAAATCATTTAAGCACACTTAAATGCCATCGACCTCGCCCGGGATCGAACCCGCAACCTTGGGCATCGAAGGCCAGCGCTATACCAACTCGCCAACCAGGTCGACTTCAGAAAACAGTAAATTACTGAAATCAAAATACATGCATCTTACTTGTGAATTATAAAGACTTTCTTCGGATTTTCTTCACAGAGAAAGCAATGATAGTATTATCAAAGTCGATCTGACGAAGCATATCAGACTCGAAGCAAAGAAACAATACTCAAACTTATTCATTCTTGAAACAAAATTTATTTTTGAAAGGCAGGCTGTGGTTTTTTTAAGCATGGTTTCTGTTGGTGTATAAATTTTACGAGTATTTCTTACTTCGACAGGAGTATAAAATAAATTAAAAAATAAACTCCAACTCTTTACAGAATAAACCTTTCAAATCGAATTATATAGTGAACATACTGAAAAGTGATTAAATAGTATTGTTGATGATATAGGCCAGTGTTTCTTAAACTTTTTTGAAGTGGGGACTACTTTTTTAAGTCAGAACAGTTCCGAGGACCACCTTACTCTTGTTCCCTTTGAAAGCAAAGCGAATATATTTTAATACCAGTATATTTTAAAACTGAATTAATTAATTAAAATTAATTTACTTCGTTTAACTTTATATTAGTATTAACTAATTACATTAATGTTAATAGAAAAAAAATAATTTTAGATTTTTAATAAATCAAGGTATTAGAGTTTGGACAATCTTTAACTTATTAACTAAACAAAATAAATAAATAAACAAACAAGCAAACAAAGAAACAGACAGACAGACAGACAAAGACAGACAGACAGACAAAGAAACAAAGAAAGAAACAAATGTTGGTATTCTCATTAATGAGATGGATAAGCCTGCCGATTCTTGCGCAGTTGTTCTATATTTTGATATATGCTGGTACGTTTAGGTCAGAGATCGTTACATACATCAAGTCGACTTCGGTACTTTGTTTTTATTAGAGTTAGTGATGAAAACCCTTTCTCAAACAGATACGTAGAAGCAAACCGAATTATAATCTGTAAAGCACCACTGTACAGTTCAATATATTCTCTTTTCACTTGTGTTGAGGTCCAGAAATTAACCATACTTTCTGCTTGGAATTTCATTTTAAGTCGAGAGTTCAATTAACTGTTCTCTTTCACTCAACGAAAGTTTGTTATTTTCAATATCAAGGGATAGCGAACCCATGAAAATTCGTCATATTTACATGGAAAATAAGTTTCAAATTGTGACCTCAGAGTTTCGAGATGCGAACGTATGTCATTGCATAATTTTCTTTCCAATAACGAAATCATTTTCAATCAAAGAAGACTCTAGGGTTGGAAATAGTGAAAAACCTCTGTTTTACGGATCTGACCCACAAACCAAGTTTCCTCCCGAACACTTTTTTCTCATACAGTCAAAGAATTACCTTGTAGAGAGAGATTTAGTTCGTTTAGTTTTGAGGATATATCTCGAAGATATGCCAATGTACTTAGCCACATGTCGTCAGCTGATGTGCAGGGAAAAGATGGCGAGAAACACCATGTCCATAGTGCTTTAAATCCCTCTTTTTTTTGCTGAGAGTAGAGTGGGAATTCGGTGGACAGGTAGGGTAATAAATTTCATAAAATGTCAGTACTGGGAGTAAAAGTGAAAGGTGACTGTCATGTGTCATTTCCAAACTCTGAGATTTTCAGATAGTGTGATACGCAATTCGTTTGAATTTGATTTTTTCTTCTGTCCTTTTTGAAGAACCACAAGGGCAGACCTCGGGGACACAGGTGGTCCAAGGACCATAGTTTGAGGAACGCTGATATAGGCTATTATATTGTGAATGTAACTGAGAGTTGTGGTTACTATTCATAGCGATAAATAGCTAATAATCAAGAACAATATGCAATTTGATTTTCAACCCTGCATTCTTGTTCATACAAGCAGTTAAATTTAAGCAGCTTCATAGTATAATAATGTGGTACCGGCATTACAATATAACTATGCAGCTGCACACTTTCCTTTCACTCATGCCACGACCGCGACAATGTGATAACAAAACAATATCTGATTTCCACAAGGTGTTCAAGAATAAACTGCAGAAAAGATTTACCAACATGTGTTTTAAAAATAAATATCATTGTAAAATAAAAATGAAAAAGGGAGAGAAAGAGAGAGAGAAAATGCCGCCCCCTGGAAATTGCCGCCCTAGGCAACTGTCTAAGTTACCTAGCCCGAATCCGGCACTGAGCCTATGTGTATATTTGCAACGTTTGTTGTATTTTAGTCAACATACGGAAAGTTGTTTTGCCATTGGTTTTGCCATTGCGGGTATGAGGAATGTTGTTAATGTTATTTTCTTCCCCTCTGTTCGTCTCTCTTCACTCTACAGACATACTATGTTTATGGTTTATGACTACTGCATATTTCGTGTTCTTTCTAGAGTCCTAGGCACGTGACCCTTTCCAGCCCTACTAACAGAATTTGTCTATAAATAGCCACAATCACTACGAAAATCATCATTAGTATTTCAGTTCCATAGATATGGACGTCAAAGCCAAAGTAATTGCACTGATCGAGGAAGGCCGATTTAGCACGGCTCGAGCTGGAGAACGCTATAGAGTTGCGACTAGAACAGCGTCCAGGTGGTGGGCGTACTATCAAAAGCGAGGTTACATAACTCGTAAAGCTGGCAGTTGAAGACCCAAGGCATCAACACCACAACAAGATCTTATGTTAATAGAACGTTCGAGGCGCTTTCATTTTATACCTCTAAAATATTTGTGGCCGGTAGGGAATTTCCTGCTTCCAACAGAACGCTAGTAAAAGGCTCAGTAGTGCCAACGTTGTGCTGAGAAGAACAGCGGTGAAGGAAGTTCTGACTGAAGACCATCGAATTGATCGTGTCACATTATGTCGAATTCATACAACTATCCATGGAAAGAGGTCATCTTTTTGGATGATGTGTTTATGAACTATAGCAGGCCAGTGCACGTATATCGACCGAAACAATCCAAGAGATTTGACCCTGAATATTTGTGGTCCAGAGACAATGCAGTGGTCGTTTGTCCGTGTCGGAGTGGTACGGATTTCTGGTTATGGTGGCGGTGCACTATGGAGGATTCATGGGCATATGAATGAGCATCAGTACACCAATAAACTGGAAAATGTGATGCTACCTAGTGTTCGTGTGTTTAAGCCCGAACACAAAATAAAATTCCAACATGACTTGTTTTCGGTACACACATGCGTCACCGTGCAGCGGTGGTTAAACATTCACAGGGACGATGTCGAGAGGTTCCATGGGTGCCAAGAAGTCCTGACTTAAATTCCATAGAAAATGTGTGTGCGGAAGTGCAACGCCATGTTAATGTGTAACTACAGAGTCGGTGTCCTAGGATTGCAGATGAATTGTGGAATCTCATTGCAGATGTTTGGGATGATATTGCATTGTCAGATAGATACAGTAGGTCTATATCCAAAGCCTTGTTAATTCTGTAAGTAGAAGAATGGAATCAGTGATCAATGTCAACGGTTTATGGACAAGTTATAAAGTCCAGAAGAAAACTGTTGTATATAACTAGAACTACATAGGTAGAAGAACATTTTAATTTGTGATATAAAGAACATTCATCATTAATTATTTTACTTCAGGAATGTATTTTTCTTTTCTTTTTTTAGAACAAAAATAAACACTGTGGGCCGTATTCATGGACAGTCTTGGCGCGGGCTTTCGGTGGATGATCAGCGAACTAACGTTTTTCGTATTCATAAACCAGTGTCAGAGATATGATATGATATGATATCATATGATATGATATGATATGATATGATATGATATGATATGATATGATATGATATGATATGATATGATATGATATGATATGATATGATATGATATGATATGATATATGATATGATATGATATATGATATGATATGATGTGATATGAATCCTATTTAGCACGCTCGTAGCCCGGGCTAGCGAAATGTCTATGAATAGCACCCTGTAGCTTTAATAATAGAATAAATAAATAGGTCCTAGTAAACACTAGAATCACTTATACTGTATAATCAAACGTTTTCCTAAATTGCACAAAAATTATTTCTAACTAACAAATCTATTTGTGTTTCTCTTCCCTCATTACTAATTGTTTACCGAAAGTAATTTATGGGTATTTATTTATTTCAATTCAACTGAATGTTCACTTATATAATTTGTATTGGATTACCTTAATCAATTTATATTTATTCTACTTTAACTAACTGTTCACGTCTGTATCATCTTACCACTAAGTTCGTATGTATTGTATCTATCTCAATTTTATTTACTCTTCCTCGTCTGTTTTTCCAGGAAGATATTAAAGTAAAAATAAACCATAAATAAACGAAGTACCGTATGTCTATAGAGTAAAGAGAGACGAACAGATGAGTTGATAATGAAATCAATAATATTCCTCGTACTGGTAAAAACAATGAAATAACAAATTCCTGTACATCGACAAAAACACGAGAGTTACAACCTTATAGAATGTGAACAGAAACAGTACGAAAGCCTTTCTCTCCTAGTCCAGCAACTTCGAGTAAACAGTACTCTGCACTGTGGTAATCACAACAAAACCGGCATAAGTAACATTACGAGTTTTGCTGTTCATGGGCCAGTTTTTTCTTCCGTAACTGTACAGCTGTCAAAAGAAAAAGTGGCCGCTCTCCTGAAACAAAGTTCCCTTCGGGTATCTTCGCTATAATTCGGAGACAGGCGATGTTACATGTTGTTGGACCACGTTGCCTGATATCTACAGTTATAATTGAAGTAATCTCTCTGTGATTCCATAGCGTAATGATAGCGTTCAGGCGTCTTATACATGAGGTCCTGCGTTCGACTACAACCTCGTGCTTTTTATGTTCTTTTTTGTTATGTTTTTGAGAGAGACAAACTATACATAATGGCTCCTTTCTCTTTTACGATTATTTTAGTAATTAACATCAGGTTCATTAATATATTATGCCATGACTTTATCATTATGATATTGTGGCTGCAAATGGAAAGAAAAAGGATTTTATTCTCAATAAAAATATCTTTCGTGGCATCATCAAAACAAATTTACTGGCGTCGGCCTTAAAACATTCAAACAATTAAGCGTTCAAAAAACAAAACAAAAAGCCACAATTCAATATTTAGTCTATCTTTCTCTTATCTCGATCATCTTGCAGTCGAGTGGGCATGGAATTGACTAGTCTTTGCCAATAGCGACTGTTCTTAGACACGATATTCCAGGCATTCTGAACATACCCACATACATAAGTGTTCTGTCCACGGGCAGGTCTTTCATTGCAAACCCATCAATCTCGAATCTTTCCTATTTTCTGCCTTCCTCCTAGTCTCCGCATATGATCCACATATCCTAATGTAGTCTATTATTCTTTTCAACCGATACCCAACCAATTCCTTTTTCTCTTTCTAATCAGTTTCAGCATCATTCTTTCTTCACTCACTTTTTCAAACACAATTTTATTTCTTATTCTGTCTGTCCACTTCACACGCACCGTTCTTCACCACATCCACATTTCAAATGCTTCAATTCGTTTCTCTTCATTTCATCGTAATGTCCATGTTCCTTCCCCATACAATGCCACACTCCACACAAAGCACTTCACTAGTCTCTTCCTTAGTTCTTTTTCCAGAGGTCCGCAGAATATCCTTCTTCTTCTATTAAAAGCTTCCTATGTTCATGTTTGCAGTTTTTCTTGGGAAGGATAGGCCTAAATGCGGTAACATCCCGTTGCTTTCCGCACACACTATCTCTTTCGCATCTTATTAAATTCCAGGGGACCCAAGCGTGGAGATGAGAGTGGATTTGACTAATTGGGCCCTCCGGACTTCACCAAAAGTCACGGCAAGAGTTAAATATTAATTCTATCAGGATGTTTGACCGGATCAGAGACCGGGAAATCTCAATTAGCCTTTGCCCCCCGCATCCTGGACTAGCTTCTACGAATCATCAGAAAATCTTAGAGTGTGATTGGGCCAATTTTTCCGAAAATGTTTCCACACTTTTGCCCTCGTAGCTCAGCGGACGAACGTCGGAATTTAGATGTCAACGTCTCAGGTTCAATTCCTCGTTACTCCTTTTCATTTTATTGTGGTTCAAGATAGTATAATGTAATAATACAAAAAGGAAAACTAATACCAGTATTATGCAACTGGATTTTTCCAAACCTAATATTAAACTTATGTTATTTATATCGCTAAAGAACGATTACAATATAAATAACTTGAATATTATTTATACAGTATCACTAAAGAACGATAACAGAATATAAATGATAAATATCGGTTTGTTTAATTAATATAAGATATTATATAATACTTATTTAATTATCTAAATAAAATAACCTATTTTACAAAGAAAGATGGTTATTTGTGTTATAATAATTACTTACATAAAATACAGATGATTTATATTGCGAAAGAACAATAACAATGTAAATAACTTGAATATTATTTTATAATGCTAATGAAGGAAAACAGAATATAAATGATAACTTGAATATTATCTATATCGCTAAAGAACGATAACAGTATAAAAAACGTGAATATTATTCATATCGGAATTTCACAGATTTATTACAGATGTATTTAAGAAATTGTAGAAGAATAGTAATTAGTAACAGTGTCCTATTTATTCTTCTTGGAGCCAAATTTGTAATTTTAAAAGTGTGGTTACTATGTTGAAGTGTATGTGTTGCAACGGATGCTTGATTTGTTATGTATGTGAGTCAGTTATGGGATGCTTGATGTCGTCGCAATGTTGCAATTATAGTTTAATTGTGTTTGTGTGACTATTGTGTATTAATTTATGATGTATGGTACGGAAAGCTGCATATTTGTGTTATAGAAGTGTTACGTATGTGTGTTGTTAATTTTTTTGTATGTTTCAAATTGATACCTGATATTTATTTTGCAATCGCAATGCCTAATTTACGGTTTGTTTATGTTTTGTTTACATCGCGTAAGCTAATTTAATTTTCTTTTCTATTTCTCTTTATGCTTATCTTTTTGTGTATGAAACTATAGCCTAACATACATATGTAAAATAGGGCTAACCACCATTGGAGATACAATAATAATAATTGTTATTCATATCGTTATAAAACGATAACAGAATACAAATGATGACTTGAATTTTATTCATATCTCTAAAGAACGATAACAAAATATAAATAACCTGATATCCATAAAGAACGATAACTGAATATAAATGATAATTTGAATAGCATTTACATCGCTAAAGAAGGATTAAAAACTAAAATGAAAATTTGAAGAAGGCCCGAACCCACAACCTTTGAATCATTAAACAAGCACTCTAACGCTGGCTTACGAGGCGCAGACATGGAACACTTTCATAGTTCGGGAACTGCTTTACAAGCACATGCATCGTGTAACATCGCCGCGACCCGAAGTGGACTTTGAAAATATTCGCTGTTCACGAGTGCGGCCACTTTTTTTTTTTGACAGCTGTACAGAAATATTATTGACAACTTAAACATTCAAGATTTCGCAAAAGATACTGCAATTAGTTACTTAACACATGCATTTAATAGTTAGTATTAATATATGTAATTAATCAATAACTGCAACAGTGCTTATACATTCAATCATAACATAAATAAAATTGAATGCACATTAAATTAAACACGTAGATAAAATAGTTAAAATCAACTGAAGGGGCGAGAATGAAATAATCCAAAGCCACACTTTTAACAAAAAATGTTTTGTGCGAGTGCATTTATTACACATATGGGAAAGCTACTAATAAAATATTGTAATAATTACTCAACAAATGACATGGCCTAAGGACTCTAAACCTTTGCAATCGTTTGTCTGTGTGGCTTAGGAATATATTTTTAATTTCATTTTAATTGTTAGTTTTTAATATATATATATATATATATATATATATATATATATGCAGTTACATTTTATGTGTGTATATAAATGCATTCATTAGATTAACGTTTATAATATTATAACTTGTAATTTTGTAATTTCTGTGATCATTAACACTTAATCTGAGGACTTTGTAAAACTCTATTTCAACGCTATTTAGAAAAAAATATCGTTCATATAGACTAAGAATCGAACTCGCTCTCTTCTACACAACACGCAGAAATCTTAGCGTCTGAGCTATTGCAACGACACGAAAGCTTTATTTTCTGTGCGGAGTGTCGATCTAGTCATGAAGGTCCATTGTCGATTTAACTACACGATTTACGTATATATTTATCTCTTATTTAAGTAATATTATCATATTTTTTTTGCATTTTTTGAAGTGGATTCCGGAACGATGCTAGTAACAAACCAAATAGCTTGAATCTAAGTAACTCAATATTCGTTATCTTGTGTATCAGTGCTCTGGTCTCTGATCATGCGCAGTGTTTTTACATCTGAGACTTAGGAATATTCAATCGTCTCATTCCTTTTCAGGGAAACTGTACATTGAAATACCACACTTCAATTATAATCTGAAATGCTATTCAACATTGCCTAGTCAGATGTTATTTGAAATCTTCCCCTCCTCATGTCACTTTAGAAACTACGTTGTTCCCATCGTCAGGTACAGAGGGGTGTACAAAATACGTTCCTTTTGCAGTGCTTCTCTTACGCAAGAAATTCACCATAATTTCGTCTTCCTCTTTCCTCACTATCCCATCAATATAAGCTATACTGTGACACTTTTCTGTTTATAAGTGTTAGTTTGAGGTATGTCGGTGAAAAAATTTATTCTTCCTGCTGGTCCTATCTGCTTCGAGTAGGTCGGTGGCATGATCGACTTAACCCTGCAAAGGTACAAGTTTTTATAAATAATAAGTTTCAATACTAACATTTACAAATTGCAAAACTATTATTTCAGGATACAATCACAGTCTAGTATATACAGTCACGAAGCTTAATACTTACTAAATATGCAAACATAGAGAGTTGAAATATGCATCCATAGATAGTTGCTCACCACCAGGATGGCTACTATCGCCTCATCACAGACTCTTTCCCTAGCAGACCATAAAATGTATTGTACTTTCGATATCGTGTTATTTTGAAAAAAAAATTAACATCTTCCTTCCACTATTGAAATATGAAATACATAAGGTTTATATATTACTTTCATAAAATATATATTATATTCTATAAACTCACCTTCCTGGATCTTTCGGAAGAAGGATAACTCTAACCCATTTTTTCTTACAATTTATAGTACTACAAACTTCTCCTTGTCCCATAACATTATTCAAATTATTGTATTTTAGCCATTTACATTTATTACAACCGATAACGAACATTTCACAGTTTACATAGCTTTTCACAAAAATGCGAAATACGGCACAGTCAATGCTTTTTCGATCTAATGTTTGTTCGGGTTTTCTATTTCAGTGTATGGAGCTCAGTGAAATATTATATTGTAACTTTATTGCGTATCATTGCTAAGCTTTATTTAGTGTAATGTGTCCATAAGTTCCGTTTACTTCTTGTTGCATAATATGTTGCAGAAATAATTACAAAACTGTGTTATTTTAATGTGAAGAGAATTTTACATGTTAACATAATCTGTTCGCTTCAATATTTAAAGTTTAGAATGGAAGCTATTTTGAGGTTTAATAAAAAAAAATTATATTGTGATTTCAATTTAGCACATCTACCTTCCTTAATTTTAGGCAAAACATTTACCATAGCACTCCTATGTAATTAGTGTACGTACAATTTTGTTACTTCGTCTCTTAAGTAGTAGATAAATACAGTAATTCAGTACTCAATTGTAGTATTAAAATACAGACAAATTGAATTTCCGGGGTATCATACATGACATTATGCTTAATTATAATGTATGATTGCGAATTTAGGAATATAAATTAAATATAGTAAATATAACCTATAATTTTCATATGAATGACAAGGCATTGGAGATCACTAAATTTAGACAGAAAGGGCAAGTGGTAACTATAATTTCAACATATCTAAATATCCGTGCGGTGCAATTGAAAATTATTGAATCGTGCATAAATGAATGTATACAAGAATTTCGCAATATTTAATCGAAATAAAGGCATACGAAGAACGTAATTTTCACAGCAAAAATATTACTCGCAAGTGAATTATGTCTGAAGTGTCTCATAATCATTGTTTTAAATTTTATTAATGGAATTACACTACATTTTAGAGAAACATGTGTTACTGTTTATGGATTCAAACTAATTTATATGGTTGAAACGCCGCCCTTCGTGATCGGGTTAAGCGAGTCACATGGTCTGCCTTACGGCCTGTATTAGATCACGATGGCTGTGGCACAGTCTATTGTTCCTAGTACTCATAGCGCTCCAAGCGGCTAGCAACTATCGCGAGTTTTTCCAAAAAATCATCCCAAGCTTCGTGACTGTATATAGTAGACTGTGGTACAATCTCAACCAAAAGTACTTACGTATACTTCTTGTCTCCTTTCACTGCTGACGATAATTTAGAGTTTGTAAGACTTTGTTTTCATTTAAGAGAAAAAGTTGAGAATAACAATTTTCACTTCAACGGTAATTACACTGTGTTCCCATTGTTGGCATGCGCAGGCTTTTTGTTATCCCTCTCGCTTACATTTGCAATGACAGGCAATGACGTCAGCATAACAAAATTTTAACAAGTAACTGAGATAATATATAATTTTCAATAATAATCGCAAATGATCGATTATACACACATTGATCGACTTTACCCATTTCTACTCGTGGAAATATGCAATGCAACACTTGTCATAATAGTAAGTTAGTTTGGCAACTCGTCATGAGATAATTTTCTAACTTGGATTTGAAAGATTTCAATGTTCGGCAGCCCTTGACTTCAGGCGGCAGAGAGTTCCAGTGACGAGAGGTAGCAACAGTGAAAGATGAGGAATACAGAGATTATGCGTGAAGTGCAATTTCTAGCGTGTTATCGCGTGTGATTTAACGATTTAGGGCTGTTTATTAACAAGTTTGACCGCGAAAAGAAGTTTTTCTTCCATGAATCGTATTAAAAACTGCTGTATTTGCGTAGTTCCATGTCACAAGAAAGGCTCTCGTCACTCGCAAATATTTCCATGCAGAAGCAAATTGTGCACACAATTATGAAAAATCAGCGTTTCCACGACGATGTTACTGATACCCTGCTAAGAACACAAGGATTGAACTTGTCTTAAAAATTGGTATGATTAATTATGTATTAGTATTACCGTTAATTTATGATTACATTATTATTAACGTCATCATAAAAGTCACGTATTTTAAATATACCGGCATTTAATATACATAGGCCTATACATGATTTTTGTTATAAAATTACAAGTCGACGTAACACTGCTTCATGCACTTTTTACGTCACGAGCCGCCACTGGTCTGTACAGTAGTAATATTAGTTTATTTTACAAATCTGTGTTTCTAGAAAACTGCAAGGGTAAAGTAGTAGTTACCAGTTCACAGACTAGTAATAGTGGTCGATTTCACCAGTTCATAAGTGATTCTGTTTCTCGAAATGAAAATCTAGTTAATTATACTAGTATTTAAGAGGAATATTCCTACAAGACTTCAAAGACCGGTGATTTCTACATTATCAGTTACCAGTGACAACCTTTCTCAGATAATCGAAACAAAATATTGTAATTATTTTTTTAATATAACTTATGTGGTTTAGTGATTCCGACTGAAACGATGAAGTTGTGAGAAGAGCTAAAACTATATCGAAAAGAAACAATTATTATTCCTCTAGGGAAGCATTGTTTTAATATAATGAACAGTTTAGGTAAAGTGCTGAAAAGGTTGGAGAGTTAAATATAGTGGGACCTGCCATAACAAGAGAAACAAATAGAAGCCATGGATTATCAGCAAAACTTCAAATACAAATTGCTGTACAAATCGGGATGTTGATTATTTTGCAATGTCACCTCATTTTCTGTTCTAGACCAGCAATATTAGCAGAATTTTTTCCTAATGTAATACCAATTCATCAACTGCAGTAATTTTTGCTAGCTTTCGTCCTCCACTGACAGTTCTTCCGACATTGTCAATTTTAGCCTACAAATTAAATATAAAACGACACTAATTTATGAATAGATAAAATGTAAAACTGGAGGAAAAAAAATAGCGAATTTTTCATCAAGTCATAAGTGGCATTCATGTCGGCAGTATACTCATTAGCTACATAATATGGTCATATTACGATACTGTGAACCTGAATTGGTACCTATCAGAGTTGCTTTCTTAATGTTGGGCCAGTAAGTACCTCTAACGTGTGCATAATCTTTGTTCTGAGGTATCAGTTCCATAGCCTCACACATTACATAATTGTTCGTCCATTGTTTACTTTATCATTTTTTGTTTATATGCTTGAAAAATCACCGACTAATATATCCTTATATTCATTAATCATATGGAGTATAGTTAATTTGCTTTGAATTGATGGAATTTCAACCGAAAAGATAAATGAAAACCAAAACACAAACAATTTAGCCTTCTAACCTGAAATAACAATACCTACCAATCACTATAAACAAATGAACTCAATCAGCTGACTGTGTGAAAGAGATCATGTGACTAATGGAAAAAATTGTCTGAAGTTACTAGACTTGTAAATAGTTAGAGAAACAGAATGCACCAGAGCTGGTGAACTACTGAACTAGAAACAGTCCCCGGCCGTGTGTTTGTTTTGTCAGGATTTAATATTGCACATGTTAATATTTTGCATTCATACACTGAATTTAATTAAATGTCATCTTATATTCTGTCATAGCCGCTTTTATTCTTTGGTAAGGATTATTCCACACGTTATAATATTTTCGATATTCATACACTCTGTAAAAGTCATAATATTACGGTATTGTTTCGTCGTTTCCGCTTGTATACTTTGTTAATCTTATTCCATAGGTGATAATAATTTCGATATTCATACACTCTGCAATTAATGAAAGATCACGCTGGTCGCATTTATAGGCGTATTTTGTTTATAATTATTCCACAGGTTATAATTTTTTTGACATTCATGCTTTATTTAATGAAACTTTATATTCGGTTTTTTTATCCTTGTGCCATGTATAGTGTATTTCTTTGGGTGTATTGTACAGGTTATAATGCTTTCGGTGTTCATGTAATCTGTAAAAAAATTAGTAAAAGATTTTTTTTCGATTGTTTATAGTGGCTGCATGAATGTGTTGTTGGAAATTATTCTAAACGTTATATTTTCGATATCAATTTGCACCGTATTTAATCGAAGGACATTTTGATTATTTGTTCCTGGTCTTTTGATAGTCCTACTTTAAGTATTACTCCACGCTTGATATATTTATCATGGTATCTATAATTCATGGAATATAGTTTTCGGTTGTTTGGTCGTGGCCTCATGTATACTTTTTTAAGAATTATAGTATTGTACAGGTTATAGTTTAGATAGTCATGCAAAATAAATATAAAAATTATTATTGAATCTTCTAATGAACTCAGTTTTCAGCATTTGGTTCTCAAGGCACTAGTTAGCATCTGTTTCACAGGTTATATTTGGATATTCATGGTCTCTGTAATTTATTTGACTTTTCCATTGTTAGGTCATCGCCGCATTTATGCTTTGTGAAGATTTATTGCACAGAATTTAGGTTCGATATTCAGGCTCTGTGGAAATCAAGTAATAATGTTTTTGATGGTTTGGTCATGGCCGCTTGTATAGTTTTAGTTATTGCACAGGTTAGTTTGGATATTCATGGATTGTATGATTAATGAATATCATTTTCGTAAGTCTGAGTAGTCGGGGCAAGTCAGTCGTAGCCAGTGAGTCAGTGGTAGCGAGTGAGTTTGTCGGTGCCAGTGAGTTAATCGGAATCAGAGAGTGAGTCGGATTTAGTGACAATCGTAGGTAAGGACTCAGTCGGGTTTAGTGAGTCAGTTGGAACCAGTGAGTTACTCGGAGTCAGTGAGTAAGACAGGTTCATTGAGTAAGCCGGAGTAAGTGGGAGTCAGTGAGTCAGTCGGAGTTCTGAGTTCGTTTAAGAATTACACTATTGTACAGTTTAGATGGTCATGTAAAATAAATATAAAAATTCATTATTGAAGCTTCTAAAGAAATTAGTTTGCAGCATTTGGTCCACAAGTCACTAGTTACGATATATTTCACAGGTTATATTTTGGATATTCACACAAAACACAGGTAAACACATTCAAACACACCCAAACACTGGTAAACACTTTCAAACACTGGTAAACATATTCACAACTCCCAAACAGTGGTAAACGATTTCAAACACACCGAAACACTGGTAAACAATTTCAAACACACCCAAACACTGGTAAACACTTTCAAACAAACCCAAACATTGTTAAACATTTTCAAACACAGCCAAACAATGGTAAACACTTTCAAACACACTCAAACATTGGTAAACACTTTCAAACTTTCCCAAAAAACTGGTACGTACTTTCAAACACACCCAAACGCTGGTAAAATCTTTCAAACACACCCAAACACTGGTAGACACATTCAAACACACCCAAACACTGGTAAACAATTTCAAACTCCCAAACACTTTTTTACACATTCAAACACTCCCAAACACCTGTAAACAATTTCAAACACACCCAAAGATTGGTAAACAATTTAAAACACACCCAAACACTGGTAAACACTGTCAAACACACAAAAACACTGGTAAACACTTTCAAATACACCCAAACACTAGCAAACACTTTCAAAAAACCCAAACACTGGTAAAAACATTCAAACACACCCAAACACTGGTAAACAATTTGAAACACTTCCAAACACTAATAAACATTTTCAAACATTCCCAAACACTAATAAACACTTTCAAACACTCCCAAACACATGGTAAACACTTTCAACCACACCCTAACACTGGTAAAGAATTTCAAGCACACCCAAACACTGGTAAACACTTTGAAACACCAAAACACTGGTAAACACTGTCAAACACACAAAAACACTGGTAAACACTTTCAAACACACCCAAACACTAGCAAAAACTTTCAAAAAACCCCAAACACTGGTAAAAACATTCAAACACACCCAAACACTGGTAAACAATTTGAAAAACTTCCAAACACTGGTAAACATTTTCAAACATTCCCAAACACTGGTAAACATATTCACACACTCCCAAACAGTGGTAAACGATTTCAAACACACCGAAACACTGGTAAACAATTTCAAACACACCCAAACACTGGTAAACACTTTCAAACAAACCCAAACATTGTTAAACATTTTCAAACACAGCCAAACAATGGTAAACACTTTCAAACACACTCAAACATTGGTAAACACTTTCAAACTTTCCCAAAAAACTGGTAAGTACTTTCAAACACACCCAAACGCTGGTAAAATCTTTCAAACACACCCAAACACTGGTAGACACATTCAAACACACCCAAACACTGGTAAACAATTTCAAACTCCCAAACACTTTTTTACACATTCAAACACTCCCAAACACCTGTAAACAATTTCAAACACACCCAAACACTGGTAAACAATTTAAAACACACCCAAACACTGGTAAACACTTTCAAACAATCCCAAACATTGTTAAACATTTTCAAACACAGCCAAACAATGGTAAACACTTTCAAACACACTCAAACATTGGTAAACACTTTCAAACTTTCCCAAAAAACTGGTAAGTACTTTCAAACACACCCAAACGCTGGTAAAATCTTTCAAACACACCCAAACACTGGTAGACACATTCAAACACACCCAAACACTGGTAAACAATTTCAAACTCCCAAACACTTTTTTACACATTCAAACACTCCCAAACACCTGTAAACAATTTCAAACACACCCAAACACTGGTAAACAATTTAAAACACACCCAAACACTGGTAAACACTTTCAAACAATCCCAAACACATGCTAATCACTTTCAACCACACCCTAACACTGGTAAACAATTTAAAACACACCCAAACACTGGTAAACACTTTCAAACACTCCCAAACACATGGTAAACACTTTCAACCACACCCTAACACTGGTAAAGAATTTCAAACACACTCAAACACTTTGACACATCCAAACACTGGTAAACAATTTAAAACACACCCAAACACTAGTAAACACTTTCAAACAATCCCAAACACATGCTAAACACTTTCAACCACACCCTAACACTGGTAAACAATTCAAAACACACCCAAACACTGGTAAACACTTTCAAACTCTCCCAAACACATGGTAAACACTTTCAACTATACCCTAACACTGGTAAAGAATTTCAAACACATCCAAACACTTTGACACATCCAAACACTGGTAAACACTGTCAAACACACAAAAACACTGGTAAACATTTTCAAACACACCCAAACACTGGCAAACATTTAAAAAAAACCCAAACACTGGTAAAAACATTCAAACACACCCAAACACTGGTAAACAATTTGAAACACTTCCAAACACTGGTAAACAATTTCAAACATTCCCAAACAATGATAAACATTCTCAAACACACCCAAACACTGGTAAAGATTGTCAAACACACCCAAGCACTGGTAAACATTTTCAAACACACCCAAACACTGGAAACCACTTTGAAACACTTCCAAACACTGGCAAACACTTTCAAATATTCCCAAACACAGACAAACACTTTCAAAGACACCCAAACAATGGCAAACAATGTCAAACACACCCAAGCACTGGTAAACATTTTCAAACACACCTAAGCACTGTTAAACACTTGCAAATACACCCGAGCACTGTTAAAAACTTGCAAACAAACCCGAATACTATTACACACATTCAAACATACCCAAACACTGTTAAACACTTGCAAACACACCCAAACACTGTTAAACACTTGAAAACATACCCAAACACTGTTTAACAGTTGCAAACACATCTGAACACTTAAACACTTGCAAACACACTTGGACACTGTTAAACACTTTTAAACACACCCGAACATTATCAGACACTTTCAAACACAACCAAACACTGTGAAACACTTGCAAACACACCCAAGCACTGTCAAACACTTACAAAAACACCCAAACACTGTTAAACATTTGCAAACACACAAAAACACTGTTAAACACTTGCAAACACCCCGAACACTGTTAAAAACTTGCATATACACCCGAACACTATTAGACAAATTGAAACAAAACCAAACACTATTAAACACTTGCAAGCACACCCAAACACTGTTAAACACTTTCAAACACACCCGAACACTATTAAACACATAGAAACACACCCGAACACTTAAAAACTTGCAAAAACACGAGAACATTGTTAAACATTTGCAAACACACCCAAAAACTGTTAAACAGTTGCAAATACAACCGGGGAATGTTAAAAACTTGCAAACACACCCTTATAATATTAGACACATTCAAACAAACCCAAACACTGTTAAGCACATGCAAAAACACCAATACACTGTTGAACACTTGCAAACACACCCAAACACTGTTAAACACTTGCAAACACACCCGAACACTTAAAAAATTGCAAACACACCCAGACACTTAAACACATTCAAACACACCCGAACACTATTAGACACTTTCAAACACAACCAAACACTCTGAAACACTTGCAAACACACCCAAGCACTGTTAAACACCTGTAAAAACACCCAAACACTGTTGAACATATGTAAACATACCCAAACACTGTTAAACACTTGCAAACACAACCGAACAATATTAGTCACTTTCAAACACACCCAAACTCTGTTAAACACTTGGAAACACACCCGAACAGTTTTAGACACTTTCAAACACACCGAAACACTGTTTGCACTTGCAAACACACCCGAACACTATTAGACAATTGGAAACACAACCAAATTCTGTTAAACACTTGCAAACATACCCAAACACTATTACATACTTTCAAACACAACCAAACACTGTTAAAGAATTGCAAACACACCCGAACACTATTAGACACTTTCAAACACGACCAAACACTGTTAAACACTTGGAAACAAACCCGAGAACTATTAGACAATCTCAAACACAACCATTCATTGTTAACGCTTGCAAACACACTCGAACACTATTATACAATTTCAAACACAGTCAAACACTGTTAAACATTTGCAAACACACCGAAACACTCTTATACACTTGAAAACAGACCCAAACACTGGTATAGAAAAACAAACACACCCAAACACTGTTAAACTCTTGCGAACACATCCAAACACGGGTAAACTCTTGCAAACACACCCAAAAACTGGTAAAAATTTGCAAACACACCCAAACATAGTTAAACACTTGGAAGCATACCGCAACACTGGTAAACTCTTGCAATCACAAACAAACATTTTTAACATTTGCAAACACACCCAAACAGTGTTAAACATTTGCAAACACACCCAGACAAATGAAAAGACTTGCAAACACACACAAACACTGTTGAACTCATGCAAACACAACCAAACACTGTTAAACACTTGCAAACACACGCGAACTCTCTTAAACACTTGCAAACACACCCGAACACTGTTAAGCACTTGCAAACACACCGAAAAACTGTTAAACACTTGGAACACAACCAAACACTGTTAAACACATGCAAACACACCCGAACACTTTTAGCCACTTAACAACACACCCAAACATTGGTAAACACTTCCAAACGCACCCGAACATTGAAAAACATTTACAAACACACCCAAATACTATTAGACACTTTTCCAACATAACCAGAAACTGTGTAACACTTTCAAACACATCCAAACATTGTTAAACAATTTCAAACACACCCAAGCACTTTTGAACACTTGCAAACTCACCCGAACACTATTAGACAATTTCAAACACAACCAAACCCTATTAAACACTTTCAAACATAGCCTAACACTGGTAAACACTTTCAGACACACCCAAATACTGGTAAAGACTATCAAATACAACGAAACACTGTTAAACACTTTCAAACAAACCCTAACACTGTTAAAAACTTGCAAACATATCCGAACAATATTAGACACATTCAAACAAAACCAAACATTCTTAAACACTTTCAAACACACCCGTAAACTATTAGACACTTTCAAACACAACCGAACACTGTTAAACACTTGCAAACACACCCGAACACTGTTAAACACTTTCAAACACCCCCGATCACTGTTAAATACTTTCAAACACACCCAAACACTGTTGAACATTTGCAAATACTCCCAAACAGTGTGAAAAATTTGCAAACACACCCGAAAAATATTAGACACTTGAAAACACACCCAAACAATGGTAAACACTTTCAAACACACCCAAATATTATTAAACATTTTCAAACATGACCAAACACTGTTAAACACTTCCAAACACATCCAAACACTGGTATACACTTTCAAATACAAACAAACACTGTTAAACACTTTTAAACACACCCAAACACTGTTGAACATTGCAAACATACCCGAACACTGTTAGACACATTCAAACATATCGAAACACTGTTAAACACTTGCAAACACACCCGAAAACTATTAGACATTTTGAAACACAACCAAACACTGTTAAACACTTGCAAACACACCCGAACATTATTAGATAATTTCAAACACAACCAAAGACTCTTAAAGAATTGCAAACACACCTGAACAGTATCAGACAGCTCCAAACGTACCCAAAAACTGTTAAGCACTTGAAAACAGACCCGAACACTATTAGACACATTGAAATACAACCGAAAACTGTTAAACATTTGCAAACACACCCAAAGACTGTTAAACACTTTCAAACACACCCAAACACTCTTAAGCGCTTGCAAACACACCCAAACACTTTTAGACTCTTTGAAACACAACCAAATTCTGTTAAAAACTTGCAAACTCACTCAAACACTGCTAAAGACTTGCAAACACTCCCAAACACTGTTAAACACTTGCAAACAGATCCCAGCACATATTACACACTTTCAAGCACAACCAAACACTGTTAAACACTTGCAAACACACCCTAACACTGTTAAACACTTGCAAACACACCTGAACACTATTAGGCTCCTTCAAACAAAACCAAACACTGTTAAACAATTGAAAACACACCCGAACACTATTAGACAATATCAAACACAGCCAAACAATGTTAAACACTTACAAACACACCCGATCATTATTAGACACTCTCAAACACAACCAAACACTGTTAAATACTTGGAAGCACCCCCGAACACTATCAGACACTTTCAAATACAACTAAACACTCTTAACGCTTGCAAACACACTCGAACACTATTAGACAATTTCAAACACTACCAAACAATGTTAAACAATTGCAAACACACCCGAACAATATTAGACACTTTCAAACACACCCAAACACTGTTAAACACTTGAAAACACACCCGAACACTATTAGACATTTTCAAACACAACCTGTTAAACACTAGCAAACACGCCCAACACTGTTAAACACTTGCAAACACACCCAAACAGTGTCAAACACTTGCAAACACGTCCAAACACTGGTAAACAGTTGCAAATACACCCAAACACTGTTAAACACTTGAAAACACACCCAAACACTTTTAAATACTCGCAAACACACCTTACACTCTCAAAGACTTGCAAACACACCCAAACACTGTTAAACACTTGCAAACATCCCCAAACAAAGTTACACACTTGCAAACAGACCCAACACTGCTCAACACTTGCAAAAACACCCGAAAACTCTTAAACATTTGCAAGCACAACCAAACACGAGTAAACACTTGCAAACACACCCAAGCACTGTTAAACAATTGCATACACAGCCAAACATTGTTAATCACTTGCAAAGATACTCAAACACCGTTAAACATTTGCAAACACACCCAAACACTGGTAAACATATGCAAACACTCCGAAATACTATTAGACTTTCTCAAACATAACCAAATACTGTTAACGCTTGCAAACACACTCGAACACTATTAGACAATTTCAAATACAACCAAATACTGTTAAACGTTTGCAAACACACCGAAACTCTGTTAAAGACTTGAAAACACACCCAAACACTGGTAAACCCTAGCAAACACAACCAAAACTGTTAAATACTTGCGAACACACCCAAACACGGTCAAACTTTTGCAAACACACACAAATACTGGTAAACACTTGCAAAACACACCCAAGCACTCTTAAACACTTGGAAACAGAACCAAACAATGTTAAAAATTTGCAAACACACCGAAACACTGTTAATAACTTGCAAACACACCCAAAAACTGGAAAAGATTTGCAAACACACACAAACGCTGTTAAACTATATAAAACACACCGAAACACCCTTAAACACTTGCAAACACACCCAAACAATCTTAAACAAATGCAATAACACCCAAACACTCTTAAATACTTGCAAACACGCCCAAACAATGTTATACACTTTCAAACACACCCGAACACTATTAGACACTTTCAAAAAGAAACAGTGTTAAACATTTGCAAACACACCCAAACACTGGTAAAAGATTGCATACACACCCAAACACTCTTAAACACTTTTCAGCACACCCAAACACTGGCAAACACTTGCAAACACACCCAGACATTGGTAAACAATTGCAAACACACCCAAACTCTGCATAACACTTGCAAACACACACAGACACTGGTAAACACTTGCAAACACACCCAAACACTGCATAACACTTGCAAACACACACAGACACTGGTAAACACTTGTAAACTCACCCAAACGCTGTTAAACACTTGCAAACACACCCAAAACTGCATAACACTTGCAAACACACACAGACACTGGTAAACACTTGTAAACTTACCCAAACAATGTTAAACACTTGCAGACACACCCAAAAACTGGTAAACATTTGACACCTTCAAACTTACCCAAACATTGCTAAGCACTTGCAAACACACTCGAACACTATTAGACACTTTGAAACACAGCCAAAAACTGTTTAAAATTTGCAAACACACGCAAAGATTGTTAAACACTTGCAAACCCACCCAAACACTCTTAGATACTTTCAAACAAAACGAAACACTGTTAAACAGTTGAAAACACACCCAAACAATATTAGACACTTTCAAACACAACCAAACACTGTTAACCATTTGCAAACACTCCCGAACACTATTAGCCACTTGAAAACTCACCCAAACATTGGTAAACACTTTCAAACACACCCAAAAAATTTAAACATTTGCATACACACCCAAACACTGTTAAAGAATTGCAAACAAACCTAAACACTATAAAACAATCTCACACACTCATACACTGTTAAACACTAGCAAACACACCCAAACACTGTTAACACTTGCAAAAACACCCATACATATTTAAAAACTTGCAAACACACCGAAACATTGTTAAACACTTGAAAGAACACCCAAACACTGTTAAACACTTTCAAACACACACAAACACTGTTGAACAAATGCAAAACCACCCAAAAACTGTTAAAAACTTGCAAACACACGCGAGCAATGTTAAACAATTTCAAACACACCGAACTCTGTTAAACACATGCAAACACACCCAAACACTGTTGAACACATGAAACACACCCAAACACAATTAGACACTTGCAAATACACCCAAACGCAGTTAAACACCTTCAAACACATCCTAACAATATTAAACGCTTGCAAACACACCCTCACAATGTTAAACACTATTAAACACTTTCAAACACCCATAAACACTGTTAAACACTTGCAAACACACCCAAATACTGTTAAACACTTCGAAACATATCAAAACACTGTTAAACACTTGCAAACACAACCAAAAATTGTTAAACACTTGCAAACACACCCAAACACTGTTAAACACTTGAAAACGCTTCCAAACACTATTAAACAAGTTCAAACACAAACAACACACATAAACAATTTCACACAAACCCAAATCCTGTTTAACAGCTTCAAACACACGCAAATGATATTAAACGCTTGCAAACACACCCTGACACTTTTAACACTTTTAAACACTTTCAAACACACATAAACACTGTTAAACATTTGCAAACACACCCAAACACTTTTAAACATTTGCAAACGCACCTAAACTCTGTCAAACACTTCCAAACGCAACCAAACAATGTTAAACATTTGCAAACGCACACAAAAAATGTTACAAACTTGCCACACACACCCAAACACTGTTAAACATATGCAAACACACCCAAACACTGATAATCACTTTCAAACACACCCAGACACTCTTAGACATATTCAAACACACCCAAACACTGTTAAACACATTCAAACACACCCAAACACTCTTAAACACTTTCAAGCATACCCTAAAACACTAAACACTTGTAAACACACACAAACACTGTTAAACACTTGCTAACGCACCCAAACACTGTTAAACAATGGCAAACGCAAATAAACACTTTAAAAACAATTGCAACACTCACCCAAACACTGTTAAACACTTGCAAACACACCCAAACAGTGTTAAACACTTGCAAACACATCCAAACACTGTTAAACAATTGCAAACACACCCAAACACTGTTGAATACATGCAAACACACCCAAACACAATTAGACACTTGCAAACACACCCAAACGCTGTTAAAAACTTGCAAACACACGAAATTTGTTAGGCACTTTCAAACACAACCAAACACTGTTAAACACTTTCAAACACACCCAACCACTGTTAAACACTTGCAAACACACCCAAACGCTGTTAAACGCTTGTAAACACAACCGAACACAATTAGACATTTTCAAACACAACCAAACACTGATAAACAATTTCAAGCTCACCCAACACTCGTAAACACATTCAAACACACCCTAACATTGTTAAACACTTTTAAACACACCCAAACATTAGTAAACACTTTCAAACACGACCAATCATTGTTAAACGTTTTCAAAGACACCCAAACAGTGTTAAACACTTGCAAACATACTCGAACACTATTAGACACTTTCAAACACAACCAAACACTGTTAAACACTTGCAAACACACTTGAACACTATTAGACATTTTCAGACACAACCAATCACTCTTAAGCATTTGCAAATACACCCGAACACTGTTAAACCCTTTCAAACACATCCAAACACTGTTAAACACTTGCAAACACACCGAAACATTGTCTAACAATTTGAAAGAAAAGCAAACACTGATAAACACTTTCAAACATTATTAAACACATTCAAACACTCCCAAACATTGTTAAACACTTTTAAACACACCCAAATACAGTTGAACACTTTCAAAAACACCCAAACACTATTAAACGCTACAAACACACCCAAATGTGGTAAACACTTGCAAACTCACCCTAACAATTTTAAACATTTCCTATCACAGCCAAACAATATTAAACATTTGCAAACACTCCCAAGCACTCTTAAAAACTTGCAAACTCACCTAAAAGACTGTTAAAAACTTGCAAACACACCCAACACTGTTAAACACTTGCAAAAACACCCAAACAATGTTAAACAATTGCAAACACACCCATAAACTCGTAAACAGTTGCAAACACACAAAAACACTGTTAAACACTTGCAAACACACCCGAACACAGTTGAACACTTGTAAACACACCCCAACACTGTTAAAGACTTTCAAACTCACCTAAACTCTGTTAAACACATGCAAACATCCCCAAACACTGTTACACACTTGCAAACACAACCAACACTGTTAAACACTTGCAAGAACACCAACACTGTTAAACACTTGCAAGCACAACCATACACTGGTAAACACTTGCAAACACACCCAAACAATGTTAAACTCTTGCAAACACACCCAAACACTCTTAAACACTTGCAAACACACCCAAACACCGTTAAACACTTGCAAACACACCCGAACACTGTTAAACACTTGCAAACACACACCAACAATATTAGAAGCTTTCAAACACACCGAAACACTTTTAAACACTTGCAAACACACCCAAACATTGTTGAACAATTGCAAATACACCAGAACACTTTTAAATATGCAAACACACACAAATATCATTGGACACATTCAAACACACCCAAACACTGTTAAACACTTGCAAACATATCCAAACACTGTTAAACAATTGCAAACTAAAATAAACATTGTAAAACAATTTCTCATACGCCCATACACTGTAAAACACTTGCAAACACACCCAAACACTGTTAACACATGCAAAAACACCCATACACAATTAAACACATGCAAACACACCCAAACACTGTTAAACACTTGAAAGCACACCCAAACACTGATAAACACTTTCAAACACACCCAAACACTGTTGAACAAATGCAAAACCACACAAACGCTGTTAAAGACATCCAAACACACGCGAGCAATGTTAAACACTTTCAAACACACCGAACACTGTTAAACACTTGCAAACACTCCCAAACACTGTTGTTATTTCAAACACACCCAAACAAATTTAAACACTTTCAGACGCATCCAAACACTGTTGAACAGCTTTAAAGACGCTCAACCACAGTTAAACACTTGAAAACACAACCCAAACACTGTATGACTTGAGGCTTTCCCGGCGTTTGATGTAGAATAACTCTTCTCGGGTTCTCAGCCAGATGAGTTGGAGATTAGCTTCCAAGCTTTCGACAGCTAGCTCTGCCATCTTCTTCAGGGACGAAGTGATGTGGGACCACGTCTAGCCGGCTGAGAACCCGAGAAGAGTTATTCTACAACCCAAACACTGTTCAACACTTGCAAACACTCCAAACATTGTTAAACACTTGCAAACACAATATAGCACTGTTAAACACTTTCAATCACACACAAACACTGTTAAACACATTCAAACACACCCAAACACAGGTAAACACTTGCAAAGGGACCCAAATAATATTATACACTTGCAAACCCAACCAAACACTTTTAAACACTTTCAAAAACATCCAAACACTGCAATACACTTCAAAATACAAAGAAACACTATTAAACACTTTCAAACACACCCAAACACTTGCAAAAACCGGAACACTATTAGACACTCTCAAACACAAACAAACACTGTTAAACACTTGCAAACTCACTCGAACAATATTAGACAGTTTCAAACACAACCAAGCACTTGGAAACACACCCGAATATCATTAGATAATTTCAAACACACCCAAACACTCTTAAACACTTGGAAGCACATCTGAACATTATTAGACACCTTCAAACTTACCCAAATACTGTTAAGCACTTGCAAACACACCCGAATACTATTAGACACTTTAAAACACAACCGAAAACTGTTAAAAATTTGCAAACACACGCAAAGACTGTTAAACACTTGCAAACACACCCAAACACTCTTAGATACTTTCAAACAAAACCAAACACTGTTAAACACTTGAAAACACACCCAAACACTATTAGACACTTTCAAACACAACCAAACACTGTCAAACAATTGCAAACACTCCCGAACACTATTAGCCACTTGAAAACACATCCAAACATAGGTAAACACTTTCAAACATAACCAAATATTGTTAAACATTTTCAAACACACCCAAACAGTTGTAAACACTTTCAAACACACCCAAGCACTGTTAAATACTTGCAAACAAAACCAAGCACTGTTAAACTGTTGCAAACAAACCCCAACACTATTAGACACATTCAAACACAACCAGACAGTGTTAAACACTTTCAAACGCCCCCTAACACTGGTAAAAACTTGCAAACACACCCAAACAATGTTAAATACTTGCAAACACAAACAAACATTGTTAAACACTTGCACACATACCCAAACACTGTTAAACAACTTCAATCATAACTATACACTGTTAAACACTTTCAAACACACCCAAACAATGTTAAGCTCTTTCAAACACAACGAAGCACTGTTAAACATTTCCAAACACACCCAAACACGGGTAAACACTTGCAAACACTCCCAATCACTGGTAAACACTTGCAAACACACCCACACTATGTTAAAAATTTTCAAACACACCCAAGTACCGTTACACACTTGGAAACACACTCAAACAATGGTAAAGACATGCAAACACACCGGAACACGGTTAAACACTTACAAACACACCCAAACACTATTAGACACTTTCAAACACAAATAACACTCTTAACACTTGCAAACACACCCAAACACTGGTAAACAATTTCAAACTCGCCCAAACACTGGTAAACTCTTGCAAACACACCGAAACACTGTAAAACATTTGCAAACACACACAAATCCTGGTAAACTCTTGCAAACACACCTAAATACTATTAAAAATTTCAAACACACCCAAGCACCGTTAAACCATTGGAAACTCACTCAAACACTGGTAAAGACTTGCAAACACACCGGAACACGGTTAAACACTTACAAACACACCCAAACACTGTTGAAATTTCCAAACACACCCGAAACTATTAGACACATTGAAACCACACCCAAAAACTGGAAAACAATTTCAAACACACCAAACACAAGTAAACACTTGCTAACATACCCAAACACTATTAGACACTTTCAAACACAAACGACACTCTTAACACATTCAAACACACCCAAACACTTGTAAACACTTTCAAACACACCCTAACACTGTTAGACATTTCCAAACTCAACCTAACACTGGTAAACTCTTTCAAACACAACCAAATACTGTTAAACGCTTTCAAACACACTCAAACACTGTTAAACATTGGCAACCATACCCGAACACTATTGAACACTTTCAAACATAACCAAACACTGATACACACATGCAAACACACCCGAACACTATTAGACACTTTCAAACACAATCATACACAGTTAAACACATGCAAACATACTCGAACATTATTAGACAATTTCAAAGACAAACAAACACTGTTAAACCCTTTCTAAATCACCCAAACAAAGTTAAACAATATCCAAACACTGTTAAACAGTTTCAAACACACCCAAACACATTTAAACTCTTGCAAACACACCCAAACACATTTAAACTCTTGCAAACACACCCAAACACTATTAAACACTTTCAAGCACAACCAAATATATTCAAACACACCCAAACACTGCTAAACACATTCAAATACACCCAAACACTGTTGAACACTTTCAAACACACCCTAAACTACTAAACACTTACAAACACACCCAAACACTGTTAAATATCTGCAAACACACTCAAACACTGTTAACAACTTGAATACACACCCAAACACTGTTAAACACTTTGAAACGTTCGCAAACGCTCTTAAACACTTTCAAAAACACCCAAACACTCTTAAACAATTTCAAACATACCCAAACATTTTCAAACAATTTCAAACACATCCAAACATTGTTAAACAATTTCAAACACAACCAAACATTGTTAAACACTTTCAAACACACACAAACACTGTTAAAGAATTTCTAACACACCCATACACTGTTAAACAAATTCGAAAACACCCAAACATTGTTAAACACTTTCAAACACACCCAAACAATATTAAACACTTTCAAACACACCCAAATACTGTTAAACACATTAAAAAATATGCAGACACTGTTAAACAGTTTCAAACACACCCAAACACATTTAAAATCTTTCAAACACACACAAACACTGTTAAACATTATCAAACACACGCTAAAACTGTTAAACACATGCAAACACATCCAAACAATGTTACACATTTGCAAACACACCCAACCATATTTAAACTCTGGCAAGCACACCCAAACACTGTTAAACACTTTCAAACACCCCAAAAACTGCTAAAGACTTTCAGACACACCCAAACATATTAAATACTTTCAAACACACCAAACACTGTTAATCACTTTCAAAAACACGCAAACAATGTTAAACACTTTCAGAAACACCCAGAGGCTGTTAAACAATTTCAAACACACCCAAACACTGTTAAACACTTACAAACACACCCATACACTGTTAAAAATTTGCAAACACACCTAAACACTGTTAAACGCTTTCAAACACATCCAAACACTGTTAAACATTTGCAATCACACCGAAACACGGTTAACCATTTGCAAACATTCCCAAACACTCTTAAGCATGTTCAAACTCACCCAAACACTGTCAAACAATTGCAAACATATCCAAACACTGTTAAACACTTGCAAACATGCCCAAACACTGTTAAACACTTGCAAACGCACCGAAACACTGTTAAAGAATCGCAAACGCAACCAAACACTGTTAAAATATTGCAACACACACCCAAACACTGCTAACACTTGCAAATACACCCAAAAACTGTTAAGCATTTGCAAACACCCCCAAAAACTGTCAAACACTTGCAAACACACCCAAACACTGTTAAACACATGCAAACACACCCGAACACAGGTAAACATTTGGAAACACACCCAAACACTGTTAAACACTTGCAAACTCACCCAAACAATCTTAAACACTTGCAAACACAGCCAAACACTTATACACTTTCAAACAAACTAAACACTGTTAAACACTTTCAAACACACCCAATTTTTGTTAAACAATTTCAAACACAACCAAACAGTGGTAAACACTTGCAAGCACTCCCAAACACTGTTAAACATTTGAGAACACACCCAAACATTGGTGAACACGCAAGCACTGCCGAAGAGTATTAGACGCTTTGGAACACACCCAAACAGTGTTAAACACTTGCAATGCACACAAACACTGCTAAACACATGCAAAAACACCCAAACACAATTAGACACTTGCAAACACACCCAAACACTGTTAAAAACTTCCAAACATCCGAACACTATTAGGCACTTTCAAACACAACCAAACACTGATAAAGAGTTTCAAGCACACCCGAACACTGGTCAACACATTCAAACACACCCTAACACTGTTAAACAATTTCAAACACACCCAAACACTGTTAAAAACTTGCAAACTCACGCGAGCAATGTTAAACACTTTCAAACACACCGAACACTGTAAAACACATGCAAACACACCCAATCACTCTTAAGATATTTCAAACACACCCAACACTTGCAAACACACCCAAACACTCTTAAAGACTTACAAATATACCCTAACAATATTAAACAATTTCAAACACGCCCAACCATTTGTAAACATTTTCAAACACCTCCAAACACTGTTGAACATATTTAAGCACTCTCAACCACTGTTAAATACTTGAAAACGCAACCCAAACGCTGTTCAACACTTGCAAACACACTAAACCTCTGTTGAACACTTTCAATAACACCCAAACACTGTTAAACTCTTTCAAACACCCATAAACACTGTTAAACACTTACAAACACACCCAAACACTGTTAAACACTTTGAAACACATCAAAACACTGTTAAACACTTGCAAACACACCCATATATTGTTAAACACTTGCAAACACACCCAAACACTGTTAAACACTTGAAAACGCTCCCAAATACTATCAAACAAGTTCAAACACAAACAACACACTTAAACAAATTCGCACAAACCCAAACCCTGTTTAACACATTCAAACACACCCAAACAATATTAAACGCGTGCAAACTCACCCTGACACTTTTAAAGCTATTAAACACATTCAAACACACATAAACACTGTTAAACATTTGCAAACACACCCAAACACTTTTGAACACTTGCAAACGCACCTAAACAATGTTAAACATTTGCAAACACACCCAAACACTGATAATCACTTTCAAACACACCCACACACTCTTAGACACATTCAAACACACCCAAACACTGTTAAACACATTCAAACACACCCAAACACTCTTAAACACTTTCAACCATGCCCTAAAATACTAAACACTTGCAAACACACACAAACACTGTTAACAACTTGCAAACATACCCAAACGCTGTTAAACACTTTCAAAAACACCCAAACACTGTTAAATAATTTCAAACACACCCAAACAATCTTAAACACTTGCAAACACACCCATACACTGTTAACAACTTGCAAACACAACCCAAAGGCTGTTAAACACTTTCAAAACACCCAAACACTGTTAAACAATTTCACACACACCCAAACAATCTTAAACACTTGCAAACGCGCCCAAACACTGTTAAACAATTTCAAACAGAACCAAACACTGTTAAACACTTTCAAACACACACAATCACTGTTAAAGAATTTCTAACAAGCCCATACACTGTTAAACACATGCAAACACACCCAAACAATGTTAAACATTAGCAAACACACCCAAACATTGTTAAACACTGGCAAACACACCCAAACATTGTTAAACATTTTCAAACACCGCCAAACACTGTTGATCACTTGCAGACACACCCAAACATATTAAATATTTTCAAACACTCCCAAACATTGTTAAACATTTTCAAACACACGCAAACACTCTTAAACACTTTCAAAAACACCCAAAGACTGTTAAACAAATTCAAACACACCCAAACACTGTTAAACACTTGCAAACACACCCAAACATTTATAAACACTTGCAATCACACCTAAACACTTTTAAACGCTTTCAAACACACCCAAATAGTGTTAAACAATTGCAAAAACAACAAAAATTGTTAAACAGTTGCAAACACACCAAAACATTGTTAAACAATTGCAAACACATCCAACCACTGTCAAACACTTGCAAACATACCCAAACACTGTTAAACAGTTGCTAACGCACCCAAACACTATTAAACAATGGCAAACGCAACCAAACACTTAAAAAAAATTGCAACACTCACCCAAACACTGTTAAACACTTGTAAACACACCCAAACACTGTTAAACATTTGCAAACGCCCCCAAAAATTGTCAAACACTTTCAAACACACCCAACCATTGTTAAACAATTTCAAACACACCCAATCACTGTTAAACAATTTCAAAAACACCCAGACACTGTTAAACACTTCCAAACAGAGCCAAACACAGGTAAACAGTTGCAAACACACCTAAACACTATTAAAACGTGCAAACACACCCAAACACACTTAAACACTTGGAAACACACCCGAATACTGTTAAAACCATGCAAACACACCCGAACACAGGTAAACATTTGAATACACATCCAAACACTGTTAAACACTTGCAAACACGCCCAAACATGTAAACACTTGCAAACACACGATACACTATAGATCTAGATTCATTTTCCGGGCTGAGAGGCCTTGGTCTATTGGTTGGTTTTATACCAGACGTTTCGTCTACAACTGCGGCAGCCTCAGGTACGCCGAGAAGAGTTTTGCGACCTCGGATTCCACACCACTAAAGATGTCTGCCGCAGTTGCAGACGAAACGTCTGGTAGAAAACCAGCTTATAGACCACGGCTTCTCAGCCCGGAAAATGAATCTAGATCTATAGACTCCGGCCGTGAAAGCCTACACTGCAAGATTGCACGATACACTGTTAAACACCTGCAAACATACCCAAACACTGTTAAACATTTTCAACCACACCCAAACACTGTTGAACACTTGCAAAACCACCCAAACACTGCTAAACACTTGCAAACACACCAAAACACTGTTAAACACTTGCAAACACACGCAAGCAATGTTAAACACTTGCAAACACACCATACATTGTTAAACACTTGCAAACACACCGAAACACTGTTAAACACATGCAAACACACCCAAACACAGATAAGAACTTGCAAATACTCCCAAACAATTTCAATCACACCCAAACACTGTTAAACACTCGCAAATCACCCAAACAATGTTAAACAATTTCAAACACTCGAACACTTTTAAACACTTTGAAACACATCCAAACACTTGTAACATTTTCAGACACACCCTAACACTGTTAAACACTTTCAAACACACTCAAGTACTGTTAAACACTTGCAAACACAACCAAACACTGTAAAACACTTGCAAACACTCCGAAACACTGTTACAAATTTTCAAACACACCCAAACACAGTAAAACACATGCAAAGACACCCAAACATAGTTAAGCACTTTCAAACACGCCCAAGAAGAGTTAAACAATTTCAAACACACCCAAACATTGTTAAACACACTCAAACACTACTAAACAGTTTCAGACACACAAAAACAATGTTAAACACTTCCAAACACACCCAAACGCTGGTAAACCTTCGACGAATTTTGAATTTTTTTGAAAATTTTCAATATTGTGTAATTATTTGGAATTTCGTCGAATTTTTAAAATTATTGATAATTTTGATATTTCGAATTTCGACGAATTTTGAAAATTTCCCAAAATTTTCATAATTTTTTAATTTTTTTTTAATTTTCAAAATTTTGAATTTTTTTGGAATTTCGTTTAATTACCATAATTTTTTTAAATTTTCAAATTTTTGTAAATTTTTGAAAATTTTGAAATTTTTTAAAATTTTTTAAAATATAGAAAATTTTGAAGTTTTTTGGAATTTCGACGAATTTTGAAAATTTTTGAAAATTTCTTAAATTTCCTTCAATTTTTTTTAATTAATGTTCTGCTAGGTTGGAGCAGCGAGCCTGCAGGAATTGCCAGTGTGGTAGCCCATAGAATGCCGTGGCTGAGCGAGGTGTAACCTCGAGCTTATCGGTGCTGCAAATTTTGAAAATTTTTGAGAATTTTTTTAAATTTTTGAAAATTTTGAATTTTTTTTGGAATTTCGACGAATTTTGAATATAGTTGCAAATTTGGAAAATTTTTAAATTCTTGAAAATTTTGAAATTTTAAGTTTTCAAAATTTTCAAAAATTTCAAAATTTTCAAAATTCGACGAAATTCCAAGGAATTTCAAAATTTTGGAAATTGAAAAAAATTGAAAAATTTTAAAAATTTAAAAAAATTCTCAAAATTTCCTAACATTTTCTAAATTTCTCAACATGTTTAATTATATTCAACACTCCACCTGGCAGGCAGCACCGATAGGCTCCATACACATCGGTCAGCCACGGCATTCTCTGGGCTACCACACTAGCAGCACCTGCATGCTCGCTGCTCCCACCTAGCAGAACAATAATTTTAGATATTTAACAATTTTTTTAAAATTTTTTTTAAATTTTCATACATTTTCAAAATTTTCAAAAATTTTCAAAAGTTTTCAAAATGTTCAATAATTACAAAATTTTGAAAAGTTTTCAAAATTCGACGAAATTAAAAAATTTTCAAAATCTTTCGAAATTCCAAAAAATTTCCCTTTTCAAAATTTTAAAAATTTTCAAAAATTACAAAATTTTCATAAATTTTCAAAATTCGACGAAATTGCAAAAATTTTCAATATTTTCAAAAATTTCAAAAATTTTCAAAATTTTCAGATATTTTAAAATTCGTCCAAATTCCAAAAAATTTCAAAATTTTTGAAAATTTTCAAAAATTTCAAAAATTGCAAAAATGTTTCCCCTAGCAGCACCGATAGGATTGAGATCACGTGTCAGACACGGCATCCTCTGGGCTGCCATTGCAGCCTAGCCGCAGCCAACAAGCAGTGCAATAAGTTCAAAAATTAATGGATATATAAGAATTTGTTAGAATTATAAAAATTTTTACATAAAAAAAAAATTGCCAAAATTTTCAAAAATCGTCGAAATTCCAAAAAATTTCTAAATTTTCAAAACTTTCAAAATTTTCAAAAATATTCATAATTTTAAAAAATCTCAAAAATTTTCAAATAAATCCAAAATTTTCAAAAATTTTCAAAAATCGTCGAAATTCCAAAAAATTTTGAAATTTTCAAAAATTTTCACTCACATTTTAGAAAAATTTTCAAAAATTTCAAAATTTTCAAACATTTCCAAAAATCGTCAAAATTCCAAAAAATTTCAAAATTTTCAAAAATTTTCAAAATTTTCCAAAAATCGTCGAAATTCCAAAAAAAATCAAAATTTTCAATATTTTCAAATAATTTTAAATTTTCAAAAATTTTCAAAAATTTAAAAATTTAAAAACGTTAAAAATTTTACTAAATATTCAAAATTTTTCGAAATTCTAAAATATCTGAATATTTCCTAACATTTTCTAAATTTCTCAAAAATTTCAATTATATGCAATACTCCCCTTGGCAGCACCGATAGGCTCGAGGCAACATATCAGACACTGCATCTACTGGGCTGCATTTGCAGGCTCGCCGCTCCCAACTAGCAGTACAATAAGTTCAAAAATTGAAGGAAATTTAAGAATTTGTTAGAATTATATAATTTTTTAATTTTTAAAAAATTGTCAAAATTTTCAAAAATCGTCGAAATTCCAAAAAATTTAAAAATATTCAAAAATTTTCAAAAATCGTCGAAATTCCAAAACATTTAAAATTTTTCAAAATTTTTTAAAAATTTCAGAATTTTGAAAAATTTTCAAAAAAATCAAAATTTTCAAATATTTCCAAAATTCGTCGAAATTCCAAAAAATTTCAAAATTTTAAAAAATTTCAAGAATTTGAAAAGCGTTAAAATTTCTTCAAAATTTTCAAAAAATATTCAAAATTTGTCGAAATTACAAAATATCTGAATATTTCCTAACATTTTGTAAATTTCTAAAAAATTTCAATTATTTCCAGTACTCCCCCTGGCAACACGGTAGGCTCGAGGCTACTCGTCAGCCACGGCATCTGCTGGGCTGCATCTGCAGTCGCCGCTCCAACTAGCAGTCCAATAAGTTCAAAAATTAAAGGAAATTTAAGAATTTGTTACAATTCTAAAAATTTTTTATATTTTAAAAAAATTGTCAAAATTTTCAAAAATCGTCGAAATTCCAAAAATTTTCAAAATTTTGAAAAACTCAAAATTCTCAAAAATTTTCAAAAATTTCAAAAATTTTCAAAAATCGTCGAAATTCCAAAAAAAGTTCAAAATTTTCGAAAATTTCATAATTTCAAAAATTTTCAAAAATCTTCGAAATCCCAAAATATTTCTAAAAATTTTCAAAAATTTAAATTAACATAAAAAATGTCAAAAACCGTTAAAAATTCTTAAAAATTTTCAAAAATCATCAAAATTTGTTGAAACTCCAAAATATCTGAATACTTCCTAACATTTTCTAAATTTCTCAAAATTTCAATTATTTCCAATGCTCCCCCTGGCAGCGCCGATAGGCTTGAGACTGACACTGCTTCCTCTGGGCTGCCTCTGCAGCCTAGCCGCAGCCAACAAGCGAGTAAAATAAGTTCAAAAATTAAAGGAAATATAAGAATTTGTTAGAATTATAAAAATTTCTTAAATTTAAAAAAAATTGTCAAAATTTTCAAAAATCGTCGAAATTCCAAAAAATTTCAAAATTTTCAAAACTTTCAAGATTTTCAAAAATTTTTAAAAATTTCAAAATTTTCAAAAATCTCAAAAATTTTCAAATAAATACAAAATTTTGAAAAATTTCAAAAATTTCAAAAATATTCAAAAATCGTCGAAATTCCAAAAAATTTTAAAATTTTCAAAAATTTTCAAAACTTTACAAAATTTCCAAAAATCGTCGAAAATCCAAAAAAAATCAATATTTCAAAATTTTCAAATAATTTTAAATTTAGAAAAATTTTCAAAAACGTTAAAAATTCTACAAAATTTTCAAAATTTTTCGAAATTCCAAAATATGTGAATATTTCCTAACATTTTCTAAATTTCTCAAAAATTTCAATTATTTGCAATACTCCCCATGGCAGCTCCGATAGGCTCGAGGCAACACATGTCAGCCACTGCATCCACTGGGCTGCATCTATAGGCTCGCCGCTCCCAACTAGCAGAACAAGTTCAAAAATTAAAGGAAATTTAAGAATTTGTTAGAATTATATAAATTTTTTTAATTTTTAAAAAATTGTCAAAATTTTCAAAAATCGCCGAAATTCCAAAAAATTCAAAAATTTTCAAAAATTTAGAAAAATTTTAAAAAATTTCAAAATTTTCAAAAATTTTCAAAAATCGTCGAAATTCCAAAAAATTTAAAAATTTTCAATTATTTATAAAAATCGTCGAAATTCCAAAAAATTTCAAAATTTTAAAATATTTCAAAAATTTGAAAAGCGTTAATATTTCTTCAAAATTTTCAAAAAATTTTCAAAATTTGTCGAAATTACAAAATATCTGAATATTTCTTAACATTTTCTAAATTTCTCAAAAATTTGAATTATTTCCAATAATCAACCTGGCAACACCGATAGGCTCAATGTCAGTCTCGGCATCCTCTAGGTTGCATCTGCAGGCTCGCGGCTCCCAACTAGGACAATAATTTCAAAAATTAAAGGAAATATAAGAATTTGTTATAATTATCAAAATTTTTTAAATTTTAAAAAAATTCTCAGAATTTTCAAAAATCGTCGAAATTCCAAAAAATTTCAAAATTTTCAAAAACTTTCAAAATTTTAAAAAATTTTCAAAATTTTGAAAAATTTTCAAATTTTTCAAAAATTTCGAGATTTTAAAAAATTTCAAGATTTTAAAAAATTTCAAAAATTTTCAAAAAAAAAAATAAAAATTTCAAAAATTTTCGACTATCGTCGAAATTCCGAAAAACTTCGAAATTTTAAAAAATTTTCAAACATTTCAAAAATCGTTGAAATACCAAAAATTACAAAATTTTCAAAAATTTTCGAAATTCCAAAATGTCTGAATATTTTCTAACATTTTCTAAATTTCTAAACAATTTCAATTATTTCCAATACTCCCCCTGGCAGCACTGATATGCTCCAGGCTACATATGTCAGCCACGGCATCTACTGGACAGCATCTGCAGGCTAGCCGCTCCCAACTAGCAGTACAATAATTTCAAAAAATTAAAGGAAATTTAAGAATTTGTTAGAATTTTTAAAATTTTTTAAATTTTTTGAAAAGTTGTAAAAATTTTCAAGAATCGTCGAAATTCCAAAAAATTTCAAAATTTTCAAAGAAATACAAAATTTTCAAAAATTTCAAAAAATTTTAAAAAATGTCAAGAATAGTCGAAATTCCAAATAATTTAAAAATTTTCAATAATTTTCAGGTTTCAAATTTTTGAAAAATTTTCAAAAATTTCAAAATTCGACGAAATTCCAAGGAATTGAAAAAAATTGAAAAAATTTTCAAGATTTTCAAGTAATGCAAAATTCCTCGAAATTCCAAAAAAATTTAAAAATTTAAAATAATTCTCAAAACTTCCTAACATTTTCTAAATTTCTCAAATTGTTTAATTATATTCAACACTCTACCTGGCAGGCAGCACCGATATGCTCCATACATCTCGGTCATCCACAGCATTCTCCGGGCTACCACACTAGCAGCACCTGCATGCTCGCTGCTCCCACCTAGCAGAACAATAATTTTAGAAATTAAAGCATATTTAACAATTTTTCAAATATTTTAAAATTTTTTTCAAATTTTCAGAAATTTTCAAAATTTTCAAAAATTTTCATAATTCGTCGCAATTCCTAAAATTTTTAAAAATTTCAAAATTTTCAAAAATTTCAAAATTTTCAAAAATTTTTAAAAATTTTCAAAAATTGCGTAATTTTCAAAAATTTAAAAATTCCATAAATTCCAAAAAATTTCAAATTCAAAATTTTTCAAAAATTCCATATAATTTCAAAATTT
>JAJSOF020000046.1:148631-204489 GCA_025594305.2 Periplaneta americana
GTGTTTGAAAGTGTTTACCACTGTTAGGGTGTGTTTGAAAATGCTTAAAAGTGTTTGGTTATGTTTGAAAAAGTATAATAGTATTTGGGAGTGTTTGCAAATGTTTACCAGTGTTTGGGTGTGTTTGAAAGTGTTTACCAATATTTGGGTGTGTTTTCAAGTGGCTAATAGTGTTCGGGAGAGTTTGCAATTGTTTAAGAGTGTTCGGTTGTGTTTGAAAGAGTCTAATATTGTTTGGGTGTGTTTTCAAATGTTTAACAGTGTTTGGTTTGTTTGAAAGTATCTAAGAGTGTATGGGTGTGTTTGCAAGTGTTTAACAGTGTTTGGGTGTGTTTGAAAGTGTTTAACAGTCTTTGCGTGTGTTTGCAAATTTTTAACAGCTTTCGGTTGTGTTTCAAAGTGTCTAATAGTGTTCGCGTGTGTTTGCAAGCGCTTAACAATGTTTGAGTAAGTTTGAATGTGTCAAATCTTTACCAGTTTTTGGGTGTGTTTGCAAGTGTTTAACATTGTTTGGATGTGTTTGCAAGTGTTTAACAGCGTTTGGGTGAGTTTATAAGTGTTTACCAGTGTCTGTTTGTGTTTGCAAGTGTTTACCAGAGTTTGGGTGTGTTTGCAAGATTTAGCCATTGTTTGGGTTTGCTTGCAAGTGTTTAACAGCGTTTGGGTGAGTTTACAAGTGTTTACCAATGTCTCTTTTTGTTTGCAAGTGTTATGCAGTGTTTGGGTGTGTTTGCAAGTGTTGAACGGTGTTTGGGTGTTTTTGCAAGTGATTAACAGTGTTTGGCTGTGTATGCAATTGTTTAACAGTGTTTGGGTGTGTTTGCAAGTGTTCACCCATGTTTGGTTGTGCTTGCAAGAGTTTAAGAGTGTTGGGGTGTTTTTGCAAGTGATGAACAGTGTTGGGTGTGTTTGCAAATGTGTAACTTTGTTTGGGGATGTTTGCAAGTGTTTAAGATGTTTGGGTGTGCTTGCATGTCTTTAAGAGTGTAAGGTGTGTTTGCAAGTATATAAACGTGTATGGGTGTGTTTTCAAGTGTTTAACAGTGTTTGGGTGTATTTTAAACTGTTTAACTGTGTTCGGGTGTGTTTGCATGCGTTTAACATTGTTTTTGTGTGTTTGCAACTGTTTACCAGTGTTTGGGCGTGTTTGCAAGTGTTTGACATGTTTGGGTGTGTTTGCAAGTGTTTAACAGTGTTGTGTGTGTTTGCTAGTGTTTGACAGGTTGTGTTTGAAAGTGTCTAATAATGTTCGGGTGTGTTTGCAAGTGTTTAACAGTGTTTGGGTGTGTTTGAAATTGTCTAATATTGTTCGGGTGTGTTTGCAATTGTTTAACATTGTTTGGTTGTGTTTGAAATTGTCTAATAGTGTTCGAGTGTGTTTGCAAGAGTTTAAAAGAGTGTTTGGTTGTATTTCAAAGAGTCTAATATTATTCGGGGGTGCTTCCAAGCATTTAACAGTGTTTGGTTGTGTTTGAGAGTGTCTAATAATGATCGGGTGTGTTTGCAAGTGTTTAACAGTGTTTGGCTGTGTTTGTAATTGTCTGATAGTGTTCGGGTGTTTTGTTCAATTGTTTAACAGTGTTTGGTTGTGTTTGAAGGAGTCTAATAGTGTTCAGGTGTGTTTGCATGTGTTTAACAGTGTTAGGGTGTGTTTGCAAGTGTTTTACAGGGTTTGGTTGTGTTTGAAAGTGTCTAATATGTGTTGGGGTGTGTTTGCAAGTGATTAACCGTGTTTGGGAGTATTTGCAAGTCTTTAACAGAGTTTGGGTGTGTTTGCAAATTTTTAACAGTGTTCGGTTGTGTTTGAAAGAGTCTAAAATGTTTGGGTGTGTTTCAAGTGCTTAAGAGTGTTTGGGTATGTTTGAAAGTGTTGAACAGTCGTTGGGTGTGTTTGCAAATGTTTAACAGTTTTCGGTTGTGTTTCAATGTGTCTAATAGTGTTCGGGTCTGTTTGCAAGTGCTTAACAGTTTTTGGGTAAGTTTGGAGGTGTATGATACTGTTCAGGTGTGTTTGCAATACTTTAAGTCTTTGGTTGTGTTTGAAATTATCTAATAATATTCGGGTGTGTTTGCAAGTGTTTAACAGTGTTTGAAAATGTCTAATAGTTTTTCTGGTGTGTTTGCAAGTTTTTAACAGTGTTTGGATATGTCTGAACGTGTCTAACAGTGTTCGGGTATGTTTGCAATGTTTAACAGTGTTTGGGTGTGCTTGAAAGTTTTTAACAGTGTTTGTTTGTATTTGAAAGTGTATACCAGTGTTTGGGTGTGTTTGGAAGTGTTTAACAGTGTTTGGTTGTGTTTGAAAATGTCTAATAGTGTTTGGGTGTGTTTGAAATTGTTTACAATTGTTTGGGTGTGTTTTCAAGTGTCTAATATTTTTCGGGTGTGTTTGCAAAAGTTTTCACAGTGTTTGGGTGTATTGGTAAATGTTTAACAGTGTTTGGGTGTGTTTGCAAGTATTTAACAGTGATCGGGGATGTTTGCAAGTGTTTAACAGTGTTCGGGCGTGTTTGCAAGTGTTTAACAGTGTTCAGTTGTGTTTGAAAGTGTCTAATAGTGTACGGGTGTGTTTGAAAGTGTTTAAGAGTGTTTGGTTTTGTTTGAAAGTGTTTAAGAGTGTTTGGTTTTGTTTGAATGTGTTCGGGTATGTTTGCAAGTGTTTAACAGTGTTTGGGTGTGTTTGAAAGCGTTTAACAGTGTTTGGTTGTATTTGTTAGTCTTTACCAGTATTTGGGTTTGTCTGAAAGTGTTTACAAGTGTTAGGATATGTTTGAAAGTGTTTAATAGTGTTTGGTTGTGTTTGAATGCGTCTAATAGTGTTCGGGTGTGTTTGCAAGTGTATAAAATTGCTTGGGTGTGTTTGAAATTGTTTAACACTGTTTGGATGTGTTTGAAACTGTTACGTTTGCAGGGGTTAAAAGTTTTTGGAAGCGCGTGCAAGTGTTTAACAGTGTTTGGGTGTGTTTGCAAGTGTTTAACAGTGTTTGGATGTGTTTGCAATTGTTTAACAGTGTTTGGGTGTGCTTGCATCTGTTTAACAGTGTTCGGGTGTGTTTGCAAGTATTTAACAGTGTTTGGTTATGTTTGCATGAGTTCAAAAGTGTTTGTGTGTGTTTGCAAGTCTTTTCCATTGTCTGGGTGTGTTTGCAAGTGTTTAACACTGTTTGGGTGTGTTTGCAAATGTTTAAAAGTGGTTGGGTGTGATTGCAAGTGTTTACCAATGTTTCGGTATGTTTCCAAGGGTTTAACTATGTTTGGGTGTGTTTGCAAGTTTTTACCAGTTTTTGGGTGTGTTTGCAAGAGTTTACCGGTGTTTTGGTGTGTTCGCAAGAGTCTAACAGTGTTTGGGTGTGTTTGCTTTTGTATATCAATGTTTGGGTCTGTTTTCAATTGTTTAAGTGTGTTTCGGTGTGTTTGCTATTGTTTAACAGTGTTTGGCTGTGTTTGAAATTGTATAATAGTGTTCGAGTGTGTTTGCAAGCGTTAACAGTGTGTGGTTTTATTTGACATTGTCTAATAATGCTCGGGTGTGTTTCCAATTGTTTAACAGTGTTTGGTTGTGTTTGAAAGTGTCTAATAGTGTTCGGGTGTATTTGCAATTCTTTAACAGTGTTTGGTTGTGTTTGAAAGTATCTAATAGTGTTCGGGTGTGTTTGTAACTGTTTAACAGTGTTTGGGTATGTTTGCAATTGTTTAACAGAGTTTGGTTGTGTTTCAAAGTGTCTAATAGTGTTCGGGTGTGTTTGCAAGTGCAAACAGTGTTTCCGTGTGTTTGAAAGTTTCTAATACTGTTCGGGTGTGTTTCCAAGTGTTTAACAGCGTTTGGGTGTGTTTGAAAGTGTTTAATATTGTTCAGGTGTGTTTGCAAGTGTTTAACAGTGTTTGGGTGTGTTTACATATGTTCAAAGTTGTTTGGGTGTTTTTACAAATTTTTAACAGTGCTTGGGTGTGTTTGCAAGTGTTTCACAGTGTTTGGGTATGTCTCAATGTGTCTTATAGTATTCGGGTGTGTTTGCAAGTTTTTAACAGTGCTCGGGTGTATTTGCAAGTGTTTAACAGTGTTTGGGTGTGTTTGCAAGTGTTTAACAGTGTTTGGGTGCGTTTGCAAGTTTTTAACAATGTTCTGGCTTTTTGCAAGTGTTTAGGTGTTCGGGTGTGTTTGCATGTGTTTAATAGTGTTCAGGTGTGTTTGAAAGTTTTTAACAGTGTTTTGGTGTGCTTGCAAGTGTTTAACAGTGTTTGGTTTTGTTTCTATTTGTCTAATAGTGTTCTGGTTTGTATGCACGTTTTTAGCAGTGTTCGGGTGTGTTTGCAAGTGTTTAACAGTGTTTGGCTTTGTTTGCAAGTGCATAACAGTTTTTGGGTGTGTTTGCAAGTTGTTATCAGTGTTTGGGAGTGTTTGCAAGTATTTAAGAGTGTTTGGTTCTGTTTGCAAGTTTTAACAGTGTTTGGGTGTGTTTGCAATTCTTTAACAGTGTTCGGGTGTATTTGCAAGTGTTTAACTGTGTTTGGGTGTGTTTGCAAGTGTTTAACTGTGTTTTGTTGTGTTTTGCAAGTGTTTACCGTTTTGGCTGTGTTTGCAAGTGCTTACCTGTGTTTGAGTGTGCTTGCAAGTGTTTAACAATGTACGGGTGTGTTTGCAAGTGTTTTTAAAGTGCTCGGGTGTGTTTGAAAGTGTTTAACAGTGTTTGGGAAAGTTTGCAAGTGTTGAACAGTGTTTGGTTGTGTTTGCAAGTGTTTAACAGTGTTCGGGTGTGTTTGAAAGTGTCTAATAGTGTTCGGGTGTGTTTGCAAGTGTTTAACAGGGTTTGGGTTTGTTTGCAATTATTTAACAGTTTTTGGGTGTGTTTGCAAGTGTTTAACAGTGTTTGCGTGTGTGTTTGCAAGTGTTTAACAGTGTTTGGGTGTGTATGCAACTGTTTCACTGTGTTCGGGTGTGTTTGCAAATGTTTAACAATGTTTTTGTGTATGTGCAACTCTTTACCAGTGTTTGGGTGTGTTTGCAAATGTTTAACACTGTTTGGGTGTGTTTGCTAGTGTTTAACAATGTTTGTTTGTGTTTGAAAGTGTCTAATAATGTTCGGGTGTGTTTGCAAGTGTTTAACAGTGTTTGGGTGTGTTTGAAAATGTCTAATAGTGTTCGTGTTTGTTTGCATTTTTTAAACAGAGTTTGGTTGTGTTTGAAAGAGTCTAATAGTGTTCGAGTGAGTTTGCAAGCTTTTGACAATGTTTGGTATTGTTTGAAAGTGTCTAATGGTGTTCGGGTGTGTTTGTAATTGTTTAACAGTTTTGGTTGTGTTTGGAAGTATCTAATAGTGTTCGGGTGTGTTTGCAAGTGTTTAATAGTGTTTTGTTGTGTTTGCAAGTGTTTAACAGTGTTTGGGTGGGTTCGAAATTGTATAACAGTGTTTGGTTGTGTTTGAAATTGTCTAATAGTGTTCGGGTGTGTTTGCAAGTGTTTAACAGTGTTTGGGAGTGTTTGAATGTGTTTACCAGAGTTTGGGTGTGTTTGAAATTGTTTAGCAGTATTTCGATGTGTTTGAAATTGTTTACAAGTGCTTGGGTGTGTTCGAAATTTGTTACCAGTGTTTGGGTGCGTTTGAAAGTGTTTACCAGTGTTTGGGTTTGTTTGAAAATTTTCACATGTGTTTGGGTTAGTTTGAATTTGTTTGCCAATGATTTGGTGTGTTAGAAAATTTTTACCAGTGTTTGGGTGTGCTTGAAATTGTTCACCAATGTTTGTTTGTGTTTGAAAATGTTTACCAGTTCTTGGCTGTGTTTGACATTGTTTGCCAGTGTTTGGGTGTGTTTGAAAGTGTTTATCTGTGTTTGGGAATATTTGAAAGTGTTTACCAGTGTTTGGAAATGTTTCAAATTGTTTGCCTGTGTTTGGGTGAGTTTGAAAATGTTTACCAGTGCTTGGGTGTGTTTGAAAATGTTTACCAGTGCTTGGGTGTGTTTGACATTGTTTGCCAGTGTTTCGGTGTGTTTGAAAGTGTTTATCTGTGTTTGGGAATATTTGAAAGTGTTTACCGGTGTTTGGAAGTGTTTGAAAGTGTTTGCCAGTGTTTGGTAGTGTTCGAAAAGTTTTACCAGTGCTTGGGTGTGTTTGACAATGTTTACCAGTGTTTGGGTGTGTTTGAAAGTGTTTATCAGTGTCTGGGGATGTTTGAAAATGTTTAGCAGTGTTTGGAAGTGTTTCAAATTGTTTACCAATATTTGGGTGTGTTTGAATGTTTTTACCAGTGTTTGGATCTTTTGAAAGTGTTTGCAAGTGTTTGGGTGTGTTTGAAAGTGTTTACCAGTGCTTTGTGTGTTGACAGTTTTTACCAGTGTTTGGGCGTTTCAAAGTGTTTACCAGTGTTTGGGTGTGTTTGAAGTTATCTATCAGTGTTAGGGTGTGGTTGAAAGTGTTTACCATGTGTTTGGGAGTGTTTGAAAGTGTTTACCAGTGTTTGGGTGTGTTTAAATTGTTTACCAGTGTTTGGGTGTGTTTGAAATTGTTTACAGGTGTTTGGGAGTGTTTGAAAGTGTAAAAAATGTTTGGGAGTGTTTGAAATTGTTTACCAGTGTTTGGGTGTGTTTGAATGTGTCTACCAGTGTTTGGGTGTGTTTGAAAGTTTTTACCAGCGTTTGGGTGTGTTTCAAAGTACTTACCAGTTGTTTGGGAAAGTTTGAAAGTTTTTACCAATGTTTGAGTGTGTTTGAAAGTGTTTGCCATTGTTTGGCTGTGTTTGAAAATGTTTAACAATGTTTGGGTTTGTTTGAAAGTGTTCACCAGTGTTTGGTTGTGTTTGAAAGTGTCTGATAACGTTCGGGTGTGTTTAAAAGTGTTTAACAGTGTCCAAGTGTGTTTGCAAGTTTTTAAGTGTCCAGGTGTGTTTGCAAGTGTTTAACAGTGTTTGTATGTGTTTGCAAGTGTTTAACAGTGTTTGGGTGTGTTTGCAAATGTTCAACAGTGTTTGAAGTGTTTGCAAGTGTTTAACAGTGTTTGGGTTTGTTTGAATTTGTCTAATAGGATTCGGGTGTGTTTGCAAGTTTTTAACAGTGCTCGGGTGTATTTGCAAGTGTTATACAGTGTTTGGGTGTGTTTGCAAGTGTTTAACAGTGTTTGGGTGTGTCTGCATGTGTTTAACAGTGTTTAGTTGTGTTTGCAATTGTTTAACAGTGTTTGTTTGTGTCTGCAAGTGTTCAACAGTGTCTGGGTGTGTTGCAAGTGTTAAAAGTGTTTGGGTGTGTTTGCAAGTGTTTAACAATGCAAGAGGTTGTGTGAAAGTGTTTAACAGTGTTTAAGTGTGCTTGCAAGTGTTCAACTGTGTTTAAGAGTGATTGGGTGTGTTTTCAATTTTTTATCATTGTTTGGGTGTGTTTGCAGTTGTTGACCACTGTTTGGGTGTGTTTGAAACTGTTTAACATTGTTTGGGTGTCTTTGCAAATGATTAATACAGTTTGGGTGTGTTTGAAAGTGTTTAACAGTGTTTAGGTGTGTTTGAAAGTGTTTAACAGTGCTCGGGGATTTTTGCGAATTTTTAAATGTGTTTGCGTGTGTTTGAAATTTTTATAGTATTTGGGTGTGTTTGAAACTGCCTAACAGCGTTAGGCTGTGTTTGAAAGAGAATAACAATGTTTGGGTGTGTTTGAAAGTGTGTAAGAATGTTCCGGTGTTTTTGCAAGTGTTTAAGAGTGTTTGGGTGTATTTGCAACGTTTAACAGTGTTTGGGTGTGTTTGCAAGTGTTAACCTGGGTTTGGGTGTGTTTGAAAACGTTTAACAGTGTTTGGGTGCGTTTGCAAGTGTTTAAGAATAATCGGGTGTGTTTGCAAGTGTTTAACAGAGTTTGGGTGAGTTTGCAAATGTTTAAAAGTCTTTGGGTGTGTTTGCAAGTTTTTACCTGTGTTTGGGTGTGTTTGCAAATATTTAACCGTGTTTGGGTGTGTTTGAAAACGTTTAACAGTGTTTGGGTGTGTTTGAATGTGTTAAAGAGTGTTTGGGTGTGTTTAAAAGTGTTTAACTATGTTTGGGTGTGTTTGAATGTGTTTAAGAGTGTTTGGGTGTGTTTGAAAGTGTTTATCAGATTCGGTTTTCTTTGAAAGTGTTAATGTTTCGGTGTGTTTGCAATTGTTTAACAGTGTTTGGGCGTGTTTGAAGGTGTTTAACTGCGTTTGGGTGTTTGGGTATGCTTGCAAGTGTTTAACAATTTTTGGGTGCTTTTGCATGTTTTTAACAGTGTTTGGGTGTGTTTGCAAGTGTTTAACAGTGTTATGAAGTGTTTGAAATATTTTAACAGTGTTTGGGTGTGTTTGCAATTGTTTAACAGTGTTTGGGTGTGTTTTCAAGTGTTTAACAGTGTTTGGGTTTGTTTGAAAGTGTTTAACAGTATTTTGGTGAGTTTGCAAGTGTTTAAGAGTGATTGGGTGTGTATGCAGAATTTTAACATTTTTTGGGTGTGTTTGCAAGTGTTAACAGTGTTTGGATGTGTTAGAAAGTGTTTAACAGTGTTCGGGTGTATCTGCAAATGCTTAAGAGTGATTGGTTGTGTCTGAAAATGTCTAATAGAGTTCAAGTGTGTTTCCAAGTGTTTAACAATGTTTGGTTGTGTTTGAAAGTGTCTAATAATTTTCGGGTGTGTTTGCAAGTGTTTAACAGTGTTTGGTTGTGTTTGAAAGTGTCTAATAGTGTTCGGGTATGTTTGCAAGTGTTTAACAGTGTTTGGGTGAGTTTGAAAGAGTTTAACAATGATTGGTTGTGTTTGAAAGTGTTTACTAATGTTTGGGTGTGTTTCAAAGTGTTTAACAATGTTAGGGTGTGTTTGAATGTGTTTACGAGTGTTCGACTGTGCTTGAATTTCTTTATGAGTGTTTGGTTGTGTTTGAAAGTGTCTAATAGCGTTCGATTGTGTTTGCAAGTGTTTAACAGCGTTTGGGTGTGTTTGCAAGTGTTTAACAGTGGTTGTGTGTGTTTGAAAGTTTTTAACAGTGTTTGGTTGTGTTTGAAATTGCCTAAGAGATTTCGGGTGTTTTCAACTTTTTAACAGTGTTTGGGTGTGTTTGCAAGTGTCTAATTGTGTTTGGGCGTTTTTGCATGTGTTCAACAGTGTTTGGGTTTGTTTGCTAGTGTTTAACTGTGTTTGGATATGTTTACAATTGTTTATTAGTGTTGGGTATGTTTGCAAATGTTAACAGTGTTCGGGTGTGTTTGCAAGTGTTTAAAAGTGTTCGGGTGTGTTTGCAAGTGTCTAAGAGTGTTTGGGTTTGTTTCCAAGTGTTTAACAATGTTTGGTTGTGTTTGCAGATGTTTAACAGGGTTTCCGTCTGTTTGCAATGTTTAACAGTGTTTGAGGGTGTTTGCAAGTATACAGCAGTGTTTGTGTGCGTTGCAAATTTTTAACAGTGTTTGGGTGTGTTTCAAAGCGTCTAATACTCTTCGGATGTGTTTGCAATTGTTCACAAGTGTTTGCTTGTGTTCGCAAATGTTTAACAGTGTTAGGGTATGCTTGCAATTGTATACCAATGTTTGGGTGTGTTTGAAATTGTTTAACAGAACTTGGGTGTGTTTCAAACTGTTTAACATTGTTTAGGTGTGTTTGAAAGTGTTTAACAGTGTTTGGTTTGTTTGAAAGTGTTTACCTGTTACGGTGTGTTTGCAAGAGTTTAAGAGTGTTTGGGTGTGTTTGCAAGTTTTTAACAGTGTTTGGGTGTGTTTGCAAGTGTTTGCCTATGTTTTTGTGTGTTTGGAAGTGTTTAACAGTGTTTGGGTGTGTTTGCAAGTGTTTGACAGATTTTCGGGTGTGTTTGCAAATGTTTAACAGTGTTTGGTTTTGTTTGCAAGTGTTTAACAATGTTTGGGTGAGTGTTGCAAGTTTTTGAACAGTGTTTGGTTGCGTTTGCGATTGTTTAACAGTGTTTGGGTGCGTTAGCAAGAGTTTAACAGTGTTTGGGTGTGTTTGCATGTGTTTAACTGTGTTTGGATGTGTTTGCAATTGTTAAAAATTTTTGGGTGTGTTTGCAACTGTTTTACAGGGTTTTTTAGGGTTTAACATTTTGTGTTTGCAAATGTTTAACAATTGTTTAAAGCATTTTGGGTGTGTTTGCAAATGTTTAACAGTGTTTGGGTGTGTTTGCAAGTGTTTAACAGTGTTTGGGTGTGTTTGAAATTGTTTAACAGTCTTTGGGTGTTTTTTGAATGTGTTTAACAATGTTTGCGTGTGTTTGAAAGTGTTTAACAGTGTTTGGGAGTGTTTAAAAGTATTTAATATGTTTGGTGTGTCTGCAAGTGTTTAACAGTGTTTGGGGTGTTTGAAAGTGCTTAACAGTGTTTGGGTGTGTTTGCAAGAGTTTAAAGATGGTTGGGTGTGTTTGCAAATGTTTAACATTGTTGGATGTGTTTGCATGTGTTTAACAATGTTTGGGTGTGTTTGAAAGAGTTTAAATGTGTTTGGGTGTGTTTGAAACTGTTTAACAGTGTCTGGATATTTTTAATGTGTTTAACAGTGTTTGGGTGTCTTTGAAAGTGTTTAACAGTGATTGGGTTTTTTCAATTTTTTATCATTATTTGGGTGTGTTTGCAGTTGTTGACCACTATTTGGGTGTGTTTGAAAATGTTTAACATTGTTTGGGTGTGTTTGCAATTTTTTAACAGTTTTTGGGTGTGTTTGCAAGTGTTTAACAGTGTTTGTGTGTGTTTTAAATTGTTTAACAGTCTTTGGGTGTTTTTGAATGTGTTTAACAATGTTAGCGTGTGTTTGAAAGTGTTTAACAGTGTTTGGGAATGTTTGAAAGTATTTAATATCTTTGGGTGTGTCTGCAAGTGTTTAACAGTGTTTGGGGTGTTTGAAAGTGTTTAACAGTGTTTGGGTGTGTTTGCAAGAGTTTAAAGATGGTTGGGTGTGTTTGCAAATGTTAAATATTGTTTGGATGTGTTTGCATATGTTTAACAGTGTTTGGGTGTGTTTGAAAGAGTTTAAATGTGTTTGGGTGTTTTGACACTGTTTAACAGTGTCTGGATATTTTTAATGTGTTTAACAGTGTTTGGGTGTGTTTGAAAGTGCTTAACAGTGATTGGGTTTTTTCAATTTTTTATCATTGTTTGGGTGTGTTTGCAGTTGTTGACCACTGTTTGGGTGTGTTTGAAAATGTTTAACATTGTTTGGGTGTGTTTGCAATTTTTTAACAGTTTTTGGGTGTGTTTGCAAGTGTTTAACAGTGTTTGTGTGTGTTTTAAATTGTTTAACAGTCTTTGGGTGTTTTTGAATGTGTTTAACAATGTTTGCGTGTGTTTGAAAGTGTTTAACAGTGTTTGGGAGTGTTTAAAATTATTTAATATGTTTGGGTGTGTCTGCAAGTGTTTAACAGTGTTTGGGGTGTTTGAAAGTGTTTAACAGTGTTTGGGTGTGTTTGCAAGAGTTTAAAGATGGTTGGGTGTGTTTGCAAATGTTTAACATTGTTGGATGTGTTTGCATGTGTTTAACAATGTTAGGGTGTGTTTGAAAGAGTTTAAATGTGTTTGGGTGTGTTTGAAACTGTTTAACAGTGTCTGGATATTTTTAATGTGTTTAACAGTGTTTTTGTGTGTTTGAAAGTGTTTAACAGTGATTGGGTGTTTTCAATTTATTATCCTTGTTTGGGTGTGTTTGCAGTTGTTGACCACTGTTTGGGTGTGTTTGAAAGTGTTTAACATTGTTTGGGTGTGTGTGCAAGTGATTAACACAGTTTGGGTGTGTTTGAAAGTGTTTAACAGTGTTTAGGTGTGTTTGAAAGTTTTTAACAGTGTTCGGGGGTTTTTGCAAATTTTCAAATATGTTTGGGTGTGTTTGAAAGTTTTTATAGTATTTCGGTGTGTTTGAAACTGCCAAACAGCGTTTGGCTGTGTTTGAAAGTGATTAACAATGTTTGGGTGTGTCTGAAATTGTTTAACAGTGTATGGGTGTGTTAGAAATTCTTTAAGAGTGATTGTGTGTGTTTGCAGATGTTTAACAGTGTTTCGGTGTGTTTGCAAGTGTTTAACAGTGTTTGAGGTTGATTGCAATTATATAGCAGTGTTTGTGTGCGTTGCATGTATTTAACAGTGTTTGGGTGTGCTTCAAAGCGTCGAATACTCTTCGAGTGTGTTTGCAATTGTTCACCAGTGTTTGGTTGTGTTCGCAAATGTTTAACAGTATTTGGGTGTGTTCCAAACTATTTCACAGTGTTTAGGTGTGTTTGAAAGTGTTTAACAGTGTTTAGTTTGTTTGAAAGTGTTTACCTGTTAGGGTGTGTTTGCAAGAGTTTAAGTGTGTTTGGGTTTGTTTGCAAGTGTTTAAGTGTGTTTGGGTGTGTTTGCAAGTGTTTAAGTGTGTTTGGGTGTGTTTGCAAGTTTTAAAAATTGTTTGGGTGTGTTTGCAAGTGTTTACATGTGTTTTGGTGTGTTTGGAATTGTTTAACAGTGCTTGGGTGTGTTTGCAAGTGTTTGACAGATTTTTGGGTGTGTTTGCAAATATTTAACAGTGATTGGTTGTGTTTGCAAGTGTTTAACAATGTTTGGGTGAGTGTTGCAAGTTTTTTAACAATGTTTGGTTGCGTTTGCTATTGTTTAACAGTGTTTGGGTGCGTTAGCAAGAGTTTAACAGTGTTTGGGTGTGTTTGCAAGTGTTTAACAATGTTTTGGTGTATTTGAAGTGTTTAACAGTGTTTGGGTGTGTTTGCAAGTGTTTAACAATTTCTGGGTGTGTCTGCAAAATGTTTTAACACTGTTTGGGTGTGTTTGAAAGCGTTTAAAAGTTTGTTAGTTGTGTTTGAAAGTGTTTAACAGTGTTTGGGTGTGTTTGCAAGTGTTTAACAGTGTTTGGATGTGTTTAAAATTGTTTAACAGTCTTTGGGTGTTTTTGAATGTGTTTAACAATGTTAGCGTGTGTTTGAAAGTGTTTAACAGTGTTTGGGAATGTTTGAAAGTATTTAATATCTTTGGGTGTGTCTGCAAGTGTTTAACAGTGTTTGGGGTGTTTGAAAGTGTTTAACAGTGTTTGGGTGTGTTTGCAAGAGTTTAAAGATGGTTGGGTGTGTTTGCAAATGTTAAATATTGTTTGGATGTGTTTGCATATGTTTAACAGTGTTTGGGTGTGTTTGAAAGAGTTTAAATGTGTTTGGGTGTGTTTTGACACTGTTTAACAGTGTCTGGATATTTTTAATGTGTTTAACAGTGTTTGGGTGTGTTTGAAAGTGTTTACAGTGATTGGGTTTTTGAAATTTTTATCATTATTTGGGTGTGTTTGCAGTTGTTGACCACTATTTGGGTGTGTTTGAAAATGTTTAACATTGTTTGGGTGTGTTTGCAATTGTTAACAGTTTTGGGTGTGTTTGCAAGTGTTTAACAGTGTTTGTGTGTGTTTTTGAAAATTGTTTAACAGTGTTTGGGTGTTTTTGAATGTGTTTAACAATGTTTGCGTGTGTTTGAAAGTGTTTAACAGTGTTTGGGAGTGTTTGAAATTATTTAATATGTTTGGGTGTGTTTGCAAGTGTTTAAGAGTGTTTGGGTGTTTGAAAGTGTTTAACAGTGTTTGGGTGTGTTTGCAAGAGTTTAAAGATGTTTGGGTGTGTTTGCAAATGTTTAACATTGTTTGGATGTGTTTGCATGTGTTTAACAGTGTTTGGGTGTGTTTGAAAGAGTTTAAATGTGTTTGGGTGTGTTTGAAACTGTTTAACAGTGTTTGGATATTTTTAATGTGTTTAACAGTGTTTTTGTGTGTTTTGAAAGTGTTTAACAGTGATTGGGTGTTTTCAATTTATTATCCTTGTTTGTGTGTTTGCAGTTGTTTAACCACTGTTTGGGTGTGTTTGAAAGTGTTTAACATTGTTTGGGTGTGTTTGCAAGTGTTTAACACAGTTTGGGTGTGTTTGAAAGTGTTTAACAGTGTTTTTGGTGTGTTTGAAAGTGTTTAACAGTGTTTGGGGTTTTTGCAAATTTTCAAATATGTTTGGGTGTGTTTTTGAAAAGTTTTTATAGTATTTGGGTGTGTTTGAAACTGCCAAACAGCGTTTGGCTGTGTTTGAAAGTGTTTAACAATGTTTGGGTGTGTTGAAAGTGTTTAACAGTGTTTGGGTGTTTTGAAAATTGTTTAACAGTGTATGGGTGTGTTTTTGAAATTCTTTAAGAGTGTTTGTGTGTGTTTGCAAGATGTTTAACAGTGTTTGGTGTGTTTTGCAAGTGTTTAACAGTGTTTGAGGTTGATTGCAATTTTAACAGTGTTTGTGTGTGTTGCAAGTGTTTAACAGTGTTTGGGTGTTTGGGTGTTTTGAAAGCGTTTTGAATACTGTTTAACTTCGTGTGTTTGCAATTGTTTTAACAGTGTTTGGTTGTGTTTGCAAATGTTTAACAGTGTTTGGGTGTGTTTGCAAAGTGTTTTTACCACTGTTTGGGTGTGTTTGAAATTGTTTAACAGAATTTGTTTGTGTTCCAAACTGTTTGAAGTGTTTAACAGTGTTTGGGTGTGTTTTGAAAGTGTTTAACAGTGTTTAGTTTGTTTGAAAGTGTTTAACAGTGTTTGGGTGTGTTTGCAAGTGTTTAACAGTGTTTTGGGTTTGTTTGCAAGTTTTAACAGTGTTTTGGGTGTGTTTGTTTTAACAGTGTTTGGTGTGTTTGAAAATGTGTTTAACAGTGTTTGTTTGTTTTTGAAAGTGTTTTTGAAAGTGTTTAGGTGTGTTTGAAGTGTTTAACAGTGTTTGTTTGTGTTTGCAAGTTTTAAAAGTGTTTGTTTAACAGTGTTTGGGTGTGTTTGCAAGTGTTTACATGTGTTTTGGTGTGTTTGGAATTGTTTAATAGTGTTTGGGTGTGTTTGCAAGTGTTTGACAGATTTTTGGGTGTGTTTGCAAATGTTTAACAGTGTTTGGTTGTGTTTGCAAGTGTTTAAGAATGTTTGGGTGAGTGTTGCAAGTTTTTTAACAATGTTTGGTTGCGTTTGCTATTGTTTAACAGTGTTTGGGTGCGTTAGCAAGAGTTTAACAGTGTTTGGGTGTGTTTGCAAGTGTTTAACAGTGTTTGGATGTGTTTGCAATTGTTTAAAAATATTTGGGTGTGTTTGCAACTGTTTTACAGTGTTTGGGTGTTTTTGCAAGTGTTTAACAATGTTTTGCTGTATTTGAAGTGTTTAACAGTGTTTGGGTGTGTTTGAAAATGCTTAACGGTGTTTGGGTGTGTTTGCAAGTGTTTAACAATTTCTGGTTGTGTCTGCAAATGTTTAAAACTCTTTGGGTGTGTTTGAAAGCGTTTAAAAGTGTTTGGGTGTTTGTTTTAAAGTGTTTTTTGTGTTTAACAGTGTTTGGGTGTGTTTGCAAGTGTTTAACAGTGTTTGGATGTGTTTGAAATTGTTTAACAGTGTTTGGGTGTTTTTGAATATGTTTAAGAAATTTTGGTTGTTTTTTAATGTGTTTAACAAAATGTTTTAACAGTTTGGGTTGTGTTTGCAAGTGTTTTTGAACAGTTTTGGGTGTGTTTGCAAAAATTTTAACAGTGTTTGGGTGTGTTTGCAAGTGTTTAACAGTGTTTTTAACAGGTGTGTTTTTTGCAATATTTTAACAGTGTTTGGTTGTGTTTGCGAATGTTTAACAGTGTTTGGGTGTGTTTGCAAGTGTTTAACAGTGTTTGGGTATGTTTGCAAGTGTTTAATAGTGTTTGGATGTGTTTAGAATTGTTTAACAGTGTTTGGGTGTGTTTCAAAATGCTTAAGAGTGTTTGGGAGTGTTGCAATTGGTTAACCGTGTGTGGGTGTGTTTGCAAATGTTTAACATGTTTGGGTGTGTTTGAAAGCGTTTAACAGTGTTTGGTGTGTTTTTGAAACTTTAACAGTTTTGGGTGTGTTTGTAAGTGTTTGACAGTGTTTGGGTGTGTTTGAAATTGTTTAACAGTCTTTGCGTGTTTTTGAAAGTGTTTAACATTGTTTGCGTGTGTTTGAAAGTGTTTAACAGTGTTTGGGGTGTTTGAAAGTATTTAATATGTTTGGGTGTGTCTGCAAGTGTTTAACAGTGTTTGGTGTTTGAAAGTGTTTAACAGTGTTTAGGTAGATTTGCAGGAGTTTAAAGATTGTTGGGTGTGTTTGCAAATGTTTAACATTTTGTGGATGTGTTTGCATGTGTTTAACAGAGTTCGGGTGTGTTTGAAAATGTTTTAACAGTGTTTGAGTGTGTCTGAATATGTTTAAGTGTATTTGGTTGTGTTTGAAAGTGTTTAACAGTGTTTGGGTCTGTTTGAAAGAGTTATATGTGTTTGGGTGTGTTTGAAACTGTTTAAAAATGTCTGAATATTTTTTAATATTGTTAACAGTATTTGGGTGTGTTTGATAGTGTTTAACATTGTTTGGGTGGTTTTGCATTTGTTCAACAGTGTTTATGTGTGTTTGAAAGTGTTTAACAGTTTTTGTGTGTTGTTTTCAAGTGTTTAACAGTGTTTTTAACAGGTGTTTTTGGAAGTTTTTAAATATGTATGGGTGTTTTTGCAAGTGTTAACAGTGTTTTGGTGTGTTTGCTAGTGTTTAACAGTGTATGGGTGTGTGATTGTTTTACAGTGTTTAGGTTTGTTTGCAATTCTTTAACAGTTTTTGGGTATGTTTGCAAGTGTTTAACTGTGTTTGGGTGTGTTTGCAATTGTTTAACATTGATTGTGTGTGTTTGCAAGTGTTTCCCGGTTTTTGGGTGTGTTTGAAAGTGTTTAAGTGCGTTTGGGTGTGTTTGCAAGTGTTTAAGAGTGTTTGCGTGTTTTTGCAATGTTTTAACATTGTTTGGTGTTTATTGTTTGCAAAGTGTTTAACAGTGTTTGGGTGTGTTTTTGAAAGTGTTTAACAGTCTTTGGTTGTGTTTGAAAGTGTTTAACAGTGTTTGGGTGGTTTTGAAACAGTTCAAATGTGTTTGGGTGTGTTTGAAACTGTTTAACAGTGTTGAATATTTTTGAATGTGTTTAACAGTGTTTGGATGTGTTTGACAGCGTTTAACAATATTTTGGTGTGTTTGAAATTGTTTAACAAAGTGTTTAGGTGTTTGTTTGTTTTGAAAGTGTTTAACAGTGTTTGTGGGAAGGTGTTTGTTTGAAAGTTTTGTTTTAACAGTGTTTGGTTGTGTTTGAAATTGTTTAACAGTGTTTGGGTGTGTTTGAAATTGTTTAACAGTGTTTGGGTGTGTTTGAAAGTGTTTAACAGTGTTTGGCTGTGTTTGAAATTGTTTAACAGTGTTTGGGTGTGTTTGCAAGTGTTTAACAGTGTTTGGGTGTGTTTGCAAGTGTTTAACAGTGTTTGGATGTGTTTGCAATTGTTTAACAGTGTTTAAGTGTGGTTGCAACTGTTTAACAGTGTTTGGGTATGTTTGCAAGTGTTTAACAGTGTTTAGGTGTGTTTGAAAGTGTTTAACATAGTTTGGGAGTGTTTGAAAGAGCTTAACACTATTTGGGTGTGTTTGCAAGTGTTTAAGAATGTTTGGTGTGTCTGCAAATGATTAACAACTTTTTGGGTGTGTTTGCAAGTGTTTAACAGTGTTTGTTGTGTTTGAAAATGTTTAACAGTGTTCGGGTGTATTTGCAAATGTATAAGAGTGTTGGTTGTGTCTGAAAATGTCTAATAGCGTTAAATTGTGTTTGCAAGTGTTTAACAGTGTTTGGTTATGTTTGAAAGTGTCTAATAATTTTCGGGTGTGTTTGCAAGTGTTTAACAGTGTTTGGTTGTGTTTGAAAGAGTTTTACATTCATTGGTTTTGTTTGAATTGTTTACCATGTTTGGGTGTGTTTGAAAGTGTTTAACAAATGTTACGGTGTGTTTGAATGTGTTTACCAGTGTTCGGGTGTGCTTGAAACTCTTTATCAGTGTTTCGTTGTGTGTTTGAAAGTGCCTAATAGTGTTCGGGTGTTTGCAAGTTTTTAACAGTGTTTGGGTGTGTTTGCAAGTGTCTAATTGTGTTTGGGTGTGTTTGCAAGTTTAACAGTGTTTGGGTGTGTTTGCAATTGTTTAAGAGTGTTTGGGTGTTTTCAAAGTGTTTAACAATGTTTGGTGTTTTGCAAGTGTTTAAAATGTTTAACAGGTTTGTGTTTTGCAAAAAGTGTTCGGGTGTTTTTAAAATGTCTTAAAGTGTTTGGTTTGTTTGCAGTGTTTAACATTGTTTGGGTGTGTTTGCAGATGTTTAACAGTGTTTGGGTGTGTTTTCAAGTGTTTAAGAGTGTTTGGGTGTGTTTGCAAATGTTTAGCAGTGTTTGTGTGCGTTGCAAGTGTTTAACAGTGTTTGGGTGTGTTTCAAAGCGTCTAATACTCTTCGGCTGTGTTTCCGTGTTCACCAGTGTTTGGATGTGTTCGCAAATGTTTAATAGTGTTTGGGGGTGCTGGCAAGTGTTTACCACTGTTTGGTTGTGTTTCAAATTGTTTAACAGAATTAGGGTGTGTTTTAAAGTGTTTAACAGTGTTTAGTTTGTTTGAAATTGTATGCGTGTTTGGCTGTGTTTGCAAGTGTTTAAGAGTGTTGGGGTGTGTTTGCAAGTGTTTAACAGTGTTTTGGTGTGTTTGCAAATGTTTACCTGTGTTCGGGTATGTTTGCATGTGTTTAACAGTGTTCGGGTGTGTTTGCAATTGTTAAGTGTGTTTGGGTGTGATTGCAAGGTTTAACAGTGTTTGGGCCTGTTTGCAAGTGTTTACTTGTGTTTGAGTATGTCTGGAAATGTTTGGGTGTGTTTGAGAATGTTTAACACTGTTTTGGTGTGTTTGAATATGTTTAACAGTTTTTGGGTCAGTTTGCAAGCGTTAGCAGTGTTTGGGTGTGTGTTGCAATATATTAAGAGTGTTTGGTTGCGTTTGCGATTGTTTAACAATATTTGGGTTCGTTTGGAAGTGTTTAACAGTGTTTGGGAATGTTTGCAAGTGTTTAACAGTGTTTGGATCCGTTTGCAATTGTTTAAAAGTGTTTAGGTTTGTTTGAAAATGCTTAAGAGTGTTTGGGAGTGTTTGCAAGTGGTCAACCGTGTTTGGGTGTGATTGCAAATGTTTAACACTGTTGGGATGTGTTTGAAAGCGTTAAAGAGTATTTAGGTGTGTTTGCAAATTTTTAACAGTGTATGGGTGTGTTTGTAAGTGTTTAACAGTGTTTGGGTGTGTTTGAAATTGTTTATCAGTCTTTGGGTGTTTTTGAAAGAGTTTTACATTGTTTGCGGGTGTTTGAAAGTGTTTAACATTGTTTGGGGTGTTTGAAATTATTTAATATGTTTGGGTGTGTCTGCAAGTGTTTAACAGTGTTTGGGGTGTTTGAAAGTGTTTAACAGTGTTTGGGTGTGTTTTAAGTGTTTGTTTGAAAGTGTTTAAAGTGTGTTTTTGCAAATGTTTAACAGTTATTTGGATGTGTTTGCATGTGTTTAACAGTGTTTGGGTGTGTTTGAAAATGTTTAACAGTGTTTGGGTGTGTTTGAAAGAATTTAAATATGTTTGGGTGTGTTTGAAACTGTTTAACAGTGTCTGAATATTTTTTAATATGTCTAACAGTATTTCGGTGTGTTAGAAAGTGTTTAACATTGTTTGGGTGTGTTAGAAAGAGTTTAAAAGGGTTTGTGTTTGTTTGAAAGTGTTTAACAGTGTTTGGTTGTGTTTGAAATTGCTTAACAGTTTTTGGGTGTGTGTTTGAAAGTGTTTTCGAATGTTTGGGTATGTTTGAAATTGTTTAACAGTGTTTGGGTGTTTTTGAAAGTGTTTAAGAGCATTTGCGAGCGTTTGAAATTGTTTAACATTGTTTGGATGTTTATTCAATTTGTTAATAGTGTTTGGGTGTGTTTGTAAGTATTTAACAGTGTTTGGGTGTGTTTGTAAGTGTTTAGTAGTTTAGGGTGTGTTTGAAAGTGTTTAATAGTGTTTGGGTGTATTTGAATGTGTTTAACAGTGTTTGGGTGTGTTTGAATGTTTCTAAGTATATTTGGTTGTGTTTGAAAGTGTTTAACAGTGTTTGGGTGTATTTGCAAGAGTTTAAATGTGTTTGGGTGTGTTTGAAACTGTTTAACAGTGTTTGGATATTGTTTAACAGTGTTTGGATATTGTTTAACAGTGTTTGGGTGATTTTGAAAGGGTTTAACAGTATTTGTTTGTGTTTGAAATTGTCTAATAATGTTCGAGTATGTTTGCATGTGTTTAACAGTGTTTGATTATGTTTGAAAGTGTCTAATAGTGTTCGGGTGTGTTTGCAAGTGTTTAACAGTGTCTGGTTGTGTCTGAAAGTGTTTAATAGTGTTCGGGTATGGTTGCAAGTGTTTAACAGTGTTTGAGTGTGTTTGAAAGCGTTTAACAGTATTTGGTTGTGGTTGAAAGAGTTTAACAGTGTTAGGGAGAGTTTGGAACTGTCTAACAGTGTTAGGGTATGTTTGAAAGTGTTTACAAGTGTTTGGGAGTGTTTGAAAGTGTTGAGAGTGTCGTTTGTGTTTGAAAGTATCTAATAGTGTTTGGGTATGTTAGCAAGTGTTTACTTGTGTTTGGTGTGTTTGAAATTGTTTACCAGTGTTTGGGTGTGGTTTCAAGTTTGTAATAGTTTTCGGGTATGTTTGGAAGTTTCAACAGTGTTTGGGTGCGTTTGCAAGTGTTTTAGTGTGTTTGGGTGTGTTTGCATGTGTTTAAGAATGTTCGGGTGTGTTTGTAAGTGTTTAACCGTGTTCCGGTGTGTTTGCAAGTCTTTACCAGTGTTTGAGTGAGTTTCCAAGTGTTTAACGGTGCTTGGGTTTGTTTGAAATTTTTAATAGTGTTTAGCGTGTTTGCAAGTGTTCACCAGGGTTTGTGTGTGTTTGCAAATGTTATACAGTGTTTCAGTGTGTTTGTAAGTGTTTACCAGTGTTTGGGTGTGTTTGAAATTGTTTACCAATGTTTGGGTGTGTTTGCAAATGTTAAGAGTGTTGTTTGTGTTTGAAAGTGTCTAATAGTGTTTGGTTGTGTTTGCAAGTGTTTACCTGTGTTTGGGTGTGTTTGAAATTGTCTACCAGTGTTTCGGTGTGGTTTCAAGTGTCTAATTGTGTTCGGGTGTGTTTGGAAGTTTCAACAGTGTTTGGGTGTGTTTGCAAGTGTTTAAAAGTGTTTGGTTGTGTTTGCATGTGTTTGAGAATGTTCGGGTGTGTTTGTAAGTGTTTAACCGTGTTCCGGTTTGTTTGCAAGTCTTTACCAGAGGTTGAGAGTGTTTCCATGTTTTTAACGGTGTTTGGGTGTGTTTGAAATTTTTTGAAATGTTTAGGTGTGTTTGCAAGTGTTTACCAGTGTTTGGGTGTGTTTGCAAGTGTTTACACGTGTTTGGGTGTGTTTGCAAATGTTTAACAGTGCTTGGTTGTGTTTCAAAATGTTTAACATTGTTTGGGTGTGCTTGAAAGTGTTTAACAGTGTTTGGTTATGATTGAAGTTGTTTAACAGTGTTTGGGTATGTTTTCATGTGTTTAACAGTGTTTGGGAGAGTTTGAAATCGTTTCACAGTGTTTGGGTGTGTGTGTGCAAGTGTTTAATAATGTTTGTTTGTGTTTGCAAGTATTTAACATTGTTTTGGTGTGTTTGCAAGTGTTTACCAGTGTTAGGGGGCGTTTCAAAGTGTTTAACACAGTCTGGTTGTGTTTGAATGTGTCTAATAGTGTTCGAGTATGTTTGCTACAGTTTAACAGTGCTTGGTTTTGTTTGCAAGTATTTAACAGTGCTTGGGTGTGTTTGAATGTGTTTTCCACTGTTTGGGTGTGTTTGAAAATGTTTAACAGTGTTTGGTTATGTTTGAAAAAGTCTAATAATAGTGTTTTGGAGTGTTTGCAAAGGTTTAAAAGTGTTTTGGTTTGTTTGAAAGTGTTTACCAATGTTTCGGTGTGTTTTCAAGTGGCTAATAGTGTTCAGGAGTGTTTGCAATTGTTTAACAGTGTTTGGTTGTGTTTGAAATTGTCTAATATTGTTTGGATGTGTTTTCAAGTGTTTAACAGTGTTTCGTTTTGTTTGAAAGTATCTAAGAATGTTTGGGTATGTTTGCAAGTGTTTAACAGTGTTTGGGTGTGTTTGAAAGTGTTTAACAGTCTTTGCGTTTGTTTGCAAATTTTATAACAGTTTTCGGTTGTGTTTGAAAGTGTCTAATAGTGTTCGGGTGTGTTTGCAAGTGCTTAACAATGTTTGGGTAAGTTTGAAGGTGTCAAATGTTTACCAGTTTTTGGATGTGTCTGCAAGTGTTTAACATTGTTTGGGTGTGTTTGCAAGTGTTTACCAGTATCTGTGTGTGTTTGCAAGTGTTATGCAGTTTTTTGGTGTGTTTGCAAGTGTTTACCAGTGTTTGGGTGTGTTTGCAAGGGTTTGCCAGTGTTTGGGTGTGTTTGCAAGTGTTTAACAGTGTTTGGGTGAGTTTACAAGTGTTTACCAGTGACTGTGTGTGTTTGCAAGTGTTATGCAGAGTTTGGGTGTGTTTGCAATTGTTTACCAGTGGCTGGGTGTGTTTGCAAGTGTTTGCCAGTGTTTGGGTGTGTTGAAAAGTGTTTAAGAGTGTTTGGGTATGTTTGCAAGCTTTTACCAGTGATTGGGTGTGTTTGAAAATGTTTAACACTGTTTGTTTGTTCTTGAAAGTGTCTAATAGTGTTCGGGTGTGTTTGAAAGTTTATAACATTGTTTGGGTCTGTTTGCAAGAGTTTAAGAGTGTTTGGTGTGTTTGCAATTGTTTAAGATTGTTTGGGTGTGTTTGCAAGTGTTTAAGAGTGTTTCGGTCTGTTTATTATAGTTTAACAGCGTTTGTGTTTGTTGGCACGTCTTATCCAGTGTTTGGGTGTGTTTGCATGTTATTAACAGTGTTTCGGTGTGTTTGCAAATGTTTAACATTGTTTGGTTCTGTTTCCAAGTGTTTAAGAGTGCTCGGGTGTGTTTTGTAAGTGTTTACCAGTTTTGGTTGTGTTTGCAAATGTTTAACAGTGTTTGGGATTGTTTGAAATTGTTTAACAGTGTTTGCTTGTGTTTCAAAGAGTCTACCAGTGTTAGGGTGAGTTTGGAAGTGTCTAACAGTGTTAGGGTGTGTTTGCAAGTATTTAACAGTGATCGGGGGTGTTTGCAAGTGTTTAACAGTGTTCGGGTGTGTTTGCAAGTGTTTAACAGTGTTCGGTTGTGTTTGAACGTATCTAATAGTGTACGGGTGTGTTTGAAAGTGTTTAAGAGTGTTTGGTTTTGTTTGAATGTGGGTAATATTGTTCGGGTATGTTTGCAAGTGTTTAACAGTGTTTGGTTGTATTTGATAGTCTTTACCAGTATTTGGGTGTGTTTGAAAGTGGTTACCAGTGTGAGGCTATGTTTGAAAGTGTTTAATAGTGTTTGGTTGTGTTTGAAAGTGTGTAATAGTGTTCGGGTGTGTTTGCAAGTGTTCAAAAGTGCTTGGGTGTGTTTGAAATTGTTTGACACTTTTTGGATGTTTTTGAAATTGTTACACAGTTTCTGGTTATGTTGGAAAAGTGTCTAATAGTATTTGGGTGTGTTTGCAAATGTTTACCAGTGTTCGGGTGTGTTTGGAAGTGTTTACCAATGTTTGGGTGTGTTTTCAAGTGGCTAATAGTGTTCGGGAATGTTTGCAATTGTTTAACAGTGTTTGGTTGCGTTTGAAAGTGTCTAATGGTGTTTGGGTGTGTTTTCAAGTGTTTAACAGTGTTTGGTTTTGTTTGAAAGTATCTAAGAATGTTTGGGTGTGTTTGCAAGTGTTTAACAGTGTTTGGGTGTGTTTGAAAGTGATTAACAGTCTCTGCGTGTGTTTGCAAATTTTTAACAGTTTTCGGTTGTGTTTCAAAGTGTCTAATAGTGTTCGGGTGTGTTTGCAAGTGCTTAACAGTGTTTGGGTAAGTTTGAAGGTGTCTAATAATGTTCAGATGAGCTTCCAAGTGTTGAAGAGTGTTTGGGTGTGTTTGAAATTATCTAATAATATTCGGGTGTGTTTCCAAGTGCTTGGTTGTGTTTGAAACTGTCTAATAATGTTCGAGTGTTTGCAAGTGTTTAACAGTGTTTGGTTGTGATAGGAATGTCTAATAGTGTTCGGGTTTGTTTGCAATGTTTAACAGTGTTTGGGTGTGTGTGAAAGTTTTTAACAATGTTTCTTTGTATTTGAAAGTGTATTCCAGTGTTTGGTTGTGTTTGAAAGTGTTTAACAGTGTTTGGTTGGGTTTGAAAGTGTCTAATAGCGTTTGGATGTGATTGCAAGTGTTTACAGGTGTTTGGGTATGTTTGATAGTGTTTACCAGTGTTTTGGTGAGTTTTCAAGTGTCTAATATTGTTCCGGTGTGTTTGCAAGTGTTTCACAGTGTTTGGGAGTGCTTGCAAGTGTTTAACAGTGGTTGGGTGTGTTTGCAATTATTTAACAGTGTTTGGGTGTGTTTGCAATTGTTTACCAGTGTTTGGGTGTGTTTGCAAGTGTTTGCCAGTGTTTGGGTGTGTTGGAAAGTGTTTAAGAGTGTTTGAGTGTGTTTGCAAGCTTTTACCAGTGTTTGGGTGTGTTTGCAAAGGTTTAACACTGTTTGTGTTTGAAGTGTCTAATAGTGTTCGGGTGTGTTTGAAAGTGTATAACATTGTTTGGGTCTGTTTGTAAGAGTTTAAAAGTGTTTGGGTGTGTTTGCAATTGTTTAAGATTGTTTGGGTGTGTTTGCAAGTGTTTAAGAATGTTTCGGTTTGTTTTATATATTTTAACAGCCATTGTGTGTGTTTGCAAGTCTTTTTCTGTGTTTGGGTGTGTTTGCAAGTTATTAACAGTGTTTCGGTGTTTGCAAATGTTTAACATTATTTGGTCCTGTTTCCAAGTGTTTAAGAGTGCTTGGATGTTTTTGCAAGAGTTTGACCGTGTTTGAGTGTGTTCGCAATTATTTAACAGTTTTGGTTGTGTTTGCTAGTGTTTACCAGTGTTTGGGTGTGTTTTCAAAAGTTTAACAGTGATTCGGTGTGTTTGCAAATGTTTAACAGTGTTTGTTTGTGTTTGAAGTTTTCTAATAGTGTTCGAGAGTGTTTGCAAGCGTTAACAGTGTTTGGTTATGTTTGAAAAAGTCTAATAGTATTTGGGAGTGTTTGCAAATGTTTACCAGTGTTTGGGTGTGTTTGAAAGTGTTTAACAAAGTTTGGTTGCGTTTGAAAGTGTGTAATAGTGTTCGGGTGAGTTAGCAATTGTTTAACAGTGTTTGGGATTGTTTGAAATTGCTTAACAGTGTTTGCTTGTGTTTCAAAGAGTTTACCAGTGTTAGGGCGAGTTTGGAAGTGTCTAACAGTGTTTGGTGTGTTTGATAGTGTTTAACAGTGTTTGGGTGTGTTTGCAAGTGTTTAACAGCGTTTGGGTGAGTTTGCAAGTGTCTTAAAGGGGTTTGGTTTGTTTGCAGTGTATGCAGATGTTTAACAGTGTTTGGGTGTGTTTTGAAGTGTTTAAGAATGTTTGGGTGTGTTTGCATGTGTTTAATTGTGTATGGGTGTTTTTGCAAGTGTTAACAGTGTTTGGGTGTGTGAGAAATTGTTTTACAATGTTTAGTTTTGTTTGCAATTGTTTAACAGTATTTGGGTGTGTAAGCAATTGCTTAACAGTGTTTGGATGTGTCTGCAAGTGTTTAACACTGTTTGGGTGAGTTTGAATGTGTCTAATAATATTTGTGTGTGTTTGCAAATTTATAACAGTGTTCTGGTGTATTTGCAATTGTTTACCAATGTTTGGGTGTGTTTGCAAGCGTTTAAAAGTGTTTCGGTGTGTTTGAAAGCTTCTAATATTGTTGGTGTGTGCTTGCAAGTGTTTAACAGTGGTCGAGTGTGTTTGCAAGTGTTTAACGCTGTTTGGGTGTGTTTGCAAGTTTTTAACAGTGTTTGGGTGTGTTTGCAAGAGTTTAACATTGTTTGGGTGTGTTTGCAAGTGTTTACCAGTGTTTGGTTGTGATTGCAAGTGTTTAACAGTGTTGGTGTTCTTGCAAGTGTTTAACAGTGTTGGTTGTGTTTGCAAGTGTGTAACAGAGTTTGGCGATGTTTGCATGTGTTTAACAGTGCTTAACAGTGTTTGGGTGTGTTTGCAAGTATTTAACAGTGTTTGCGTGTGTTTGCATGTGTTTAACAGAGTTTGGGTGTGTTTGTAAGTGTTCTAATGTGTTCGGGTGTGTTTACAAGTGTTTAACAGTGTTTTTGTGTGTTTGCAACTGTTTACCAGTGTTTGGTTGTGTTTGCAAGTGTTTAACACTGTTTGGGTGTTTTTGCAAGTGTTTAACAGTGTTGGGTGTGTTTGCAAGTTTTTGACAGTCTTTGGGTGTGTTTACAAGTGTTTAGTATTTTAGGGTATGCTTGAAAGTGTTTAAGAGTGTTTGGGTGTGTTTGAATGTGTTGAACTGTATTTGGTTGTGTTTAAAAGTTTTTAACAATGTTTGGGTGTGTTTCAATGTGTTTAAGAATGATTGAAAGTGTTTATCAGTGTTTGCTTTTCTTTCAAATTGTTAGACAATGTTTCGGTGTGTTTGCAAGTGTTTAGCAGTGTTTGGGCGTGTTTGAAAGTGTTTAACAGTGTTTGGGTGTTTGGGTATGTTTGCAAGTGTTTAACAGTGTTTGGATGTGTTTGAAAACAGTGTTTGTTTAACAGTGTTTAACAGTTTGTATCTGTTTGAAATGTTAAAAGTGATTGGTTATGTCTGAAAATGTCTAATAGTGTTCAAGTGTGTTTGCAAGTTTTTAACAGTGTTTGGTTGTGTTTGAAAGTGTTTAATAGTGTTCGAGTATGTTTGCAAATGTTTAACAGCGTTTGGGTGTCTTTGAAAGAGTTTAACAATGATTTGTCGTGTTTGAAAGTGTTTACTAATGTTTGGGTGTGTTTGACAGTGTTTAACAATGTTAGGGTGTGTTTGAATGTGTTTACGAGTGTTGGGTGTGCTTGAAATTCTTTATCAGTGTTTGGTTGTGTATCAAAGTGTCTAATAGTGTTCCGTTGCGTTTACAAGCGTTTAACAGCGTTTGGGTGTGTTTGCAAGTGTTTAACAGTGTTTGGGTGTGTTTGAAAGTGTTTAACAGTCTTTGCGTGTGTTTGCAAATTTTTAACAGTTTTCGGTTGTGTTTCAAAGTGTTTAATAGTGTTCAGTGTGTTAGCAAGTGCTTAACAATGTTTGGGTAAGTTTGAAGGTGTCAAATGTTTACCAGTTTTTGGGTGTGTCTGCAAGTGTTTAGCATTGTTTGGGTGTGTTTGCAAGTGTTTAACAGCGTTTTGGTGAGTTTACAAGTGTTTACCAGTGTCTGTGTGTGTTTGCAAGTGTTATAACAGTTTTTGGTGTGTTTGCAAGTGTTTACCAGTGTCTGGGTGTGTTTGCAAGTGTTTGCAGTGTTTGGGTGTGTTTGAAAATTGTTTAACAGTGTTTGGGTGTGTTTGCAAGCTTTTACCAGTGTTTGGGTGTGTTTCCAATGTTTAACACAGTTTGTTTGTTTGAAAGTGTCTAATTGTGTTCGCGTGTGTTTGAAAGTGTTAACAGTGTTTGGGTCTGTTTGCAGGAGTTTAAGAGTGTTTGGGTGTTTTGCAATTGTTTAAGATTGTTTGGATGTGTTTGCTAGTGTTTAAGAATGTTTCGGTGTGTTTATTATAGTTTAACAGCGTTTGTGTGTGTTTGCAAGTCTTTTCCAGTGTTTGGATGTGTTTGCAGGTTATTAACAGTGTTTCGGTGTGTTTGCAAATGTTTAACATTGTTTGGTTCTGTTTCCAAATGTTTAAGAGTGCTTGGGTGTGTTTTGCAAGTGTTTACCAATATTTGTGTGTGTTTGCAAGAGTTTGACCGTGTTTGGGTGTGTTCGCAAGTATTTAACAGTTTTGGTTATGTTGCTAGTGTTTACCAGTGTTTGGGTGTGTTTTCAAGCGTTTTACAGAGTGTGTCTGCAAGTCTTTAGCTGTGTTCGGGTGTGTTTGCATGTGTTTAACAGTGTTTTTGTGTGTTTGCAACTGTTTACCAGTGTTTGGGCGTGTTTGCAATTGTGTGAAACTGTTTGGGTGTGTTTGCAAGTGTTAGCAGTGTTGGGCGTGTTTGCTAATGTTTAACAGGTTGTGTTTGAAAGTGTCTAATAATGTTCGGGTGTGTTTGCAAGTGTTTAACATTGTTATGGTGTGTTTGAATGTGTCTAATATTGTTCGGGTGTGTTTGCAATTGTTTAACATTTTTTGGTTGTGTTTGAAATTGTCTAATAGTGTTCGAGTGTGTTTGCAAGCGTTAAGAGTGTTTGGTTGTATTTGAAAGTGTCTAATAGTGTTCGAGGGTGCTTCCAAGTATTTAACAGTGTTTGGTTTGTGTTTGAGAGTGTCTAATAATGATCGGGTGTGTTTGCAAGTGTTTAACAGTGTTTGGCTGTGTTTGAAATTGTCTAATAGTGTTTGGGTGTGTTTTCAATTGTTTAACAGTGTTTGGTTTTGTTTGAAGGAGTCTAATAGTGTTCAGGTGTGTTTGCAAGTGTTTAACAGTGTTTAGGGTGTGTTTGTAAGTGTTTAACAGTGTTTGGTTGTTTGAAAGTGTCTAATATGTGTTGGGGTGTGTTTGCAAGTGTTTAACAGTGTTTGGGAGTGTTTGAAAGTGTTTAACAGTGTTTGGGTGTGTTTGAAAGTTTTAACAGTGTTTGGTTTTGTGTTTGAAGGAGTCTAATAGTGTTTGGGTGTGTTTGCAAGTGTTTAACAGTGTTTGGGTGTGTTTGTAAGTGTTTAACAGTGTTTGGGTGTGTTTGCAAATGTTTAACAGTGTTTGGGTGTGTGTTTGCAAGTGTTTAACAGTGTTTGGGAGTTTTGCAAGTTTTAACAGTGTTTGGGTGTGTTTGCAAGTTTTTAACAGTGTTTGGTTGTGTTTGAAAGAGTTTGAAAGTGTTTGGGTGTGTTTGCAAGTTTCTAATAGTGTTTGGTGTGTTTGAAATGTATTTAACAGTCTTTTGGGTGTGTTTGCAAATGTTTAATAGTTTTCGAGTGTGTTTGCAAGTGTTTAACAGTGTTTGGATATGTTTGAAAATGTCTAATAGTGTTCGGGTATGTTTGCAATGATTAACGGTGTTTGGGTGTGTTTAAAAGTGTTTAACAGTGTTTGTTTGTATTTGAAAATGTATACCAGTGTTTGGGTGAGTTTGGAAGTGTTTAACAGTGTTTGGTTGTGTTTGAAAATGTCTAATAATGTTTGGGTGTGTTTGAAAGTGTTTACCATTGTTTGGGTGTGTTTTCAAGTGTCTAATATTTTTCGGGTGTGTTTGCAAAATTTTCACAGTGTTTGGGAGAATTTGCAAATGTTTAACAGTGTTTGGGTGTGTTTGCAAGTATTAAACAGTGACCGGGTTTGTTTGCAAGTGTTTAACAGTGTTCGGGTGTGTTTGCAAGTGTTTAAGAGGGTTCGGTTGTGTTTGAACGTGTCTAATAGTGTACGGGTGTGTTTGAAAGTATTTAAGAGTGTTTGGTTTTGTTTGAATGTGTCCAATATTGTTCGGGTATGTTTGCAAGTGTTTAACAGTGTTTGGGTTTGTTTGAAAGTGTTTAACAGTGTTTGGTTGTATTTGTTAGTCTTTACCAGTATTTGGGTGTGTCTGAAAGTGTTTACCAGTGTGAGGCTATGTTTGAAAGTTTTTAATAGTGTTTGGTTGTGTTTGAAAGTGTCTAATAGTGTTCGTGTGTGTTTGCAAGTGTTCAAAAGTTCTTGGGTGTGTTTGAAATTGTTTAACACTGTTTGGATGTGTTTGAAAGTGTTACACAGTTTCTGGTTATGTTGGAAAAGTGTCTAATAGTATTTGGGTGTGTTTGCAAATGTTTACCAGTGTTCGGGTGTGTTTGGAAGTGTTTACCAATGTTGGGTGTGTTTTCAAGTGTTTAAAAGTGTTCAGGTATATTTGCAATTGTTTAACAGTGTTTGGTTGTGTTCCAAGTGTTTAACAGTTTTTGGGTGTGTTTGCAAGTGCTTAACAGTGTTTGGTGTGTTTGCAAGTGTTTAAGTGTTTGGGTGTGTTTGTTGTGTTTAGCATGTGTTTGTTTGAACAGTGTTTGTGTGTGTTTGCAAGTCTTTTCCATTGTCTAGGTGTGTTTGCAAGTGTTTAACACTGTTTGCGTGTGTTTGCAAATGTTTAAAAGTGTTTGAGTGTGATTGCAAGTGTTTACCAGTGTTTCGTATGTTTTCAAGTTTTAACTATGTTTGGGTGTGTTTGCAAGTTTTACCAGTTTTTGGGTGTGTTTGCAAGAGTTTGCCCGTTTTTGGGTGTGTTTGCTTTTGAATACCAGTGTTTGGGTCTGTTTTCAAGTGTTTAAGAATGTTTCGGTGTGTTTGAAAATGTTTAACGTGTTTGGCTGTGTTTGAAATTGTATAATAGTGTTCGAGTGTGTTTGCAAGCGTTAACAGTGTTTGGTTGTGTTTAGATTGTCTAATAGTGCTCGGGTGTGTTTGGTGTTTTGCAAGTGTTTAACAGAGTTTGGTTGTGTTTCAAAATGTCTAATAGTGTTCTGTGTTTGTAAGTGTTTGCAATTGTTTAACAGAGTTTGGTGTGTTTCAAAAATGTTTCAGTGTGTGTTTGCAATTTTTGTTTCAGTGTGTTTGAAAGTGTCTAATATTGTTCAGGTGTGTTTCCAAGTGTTTAACAGTGCTTGGGAGAGTTTGAAAGTGTCTAATATTATTTGGGTGTGTTTGCAAGTGTTTAACAGTGTTTGGGTGTGTTTGCATATGTTTCAACAGTGTTTGGGTGTTTTTACAGGTGGTTAACAGTGCTTGGGTGTGTTTGCAAGTTTAACAGTGTTTCAGAAAGTGTTTGGTTTGTGTTTGAAAGTGTCTAATAGTGTTCGGTGTGTTTCAATGTGTTTAACAGTGTTTGGGTGTTTTGCAAGTGTTTAACAGTGTTTGGTGTCTTTGTTCAACTGTTTTGTTGTGTTTTTGCATGTGTGTTTGGTTAACAGTGTTTGGGTGTGTTTGAATGTGTCTAATAGTGTAAGGGTGTGTTTGTAAGTTTTTAACATTCCCCGGTTGTATTTGCAACTGTTTAACAGTTTTTGGGTGTGTTTGCAAGTGTTTAACAGTGTTTGGGTGTGTTTGCAAGTGTTTAACAATGTTCTGGTGTTTTTGCAAGTGTTTAAGTGTTCGGGTGTGTTTGTGTGTGTTTAATAGTGTTCGGGTGTGTTTAAAAGTGTTTAACAGTGTCCAAGTGTGTTTGCAAGTGTTTAACAGTGTTTGGGTGTGTTTTCAAGTGTTTAACAGTGTTTGGGTGTGTTTGCAAGTATTCAACAGTGTTTGGGTGTGTTTGCAAGTTTTTAATAGTGCCCGGGTGTTTTTGCAAGTGTTTAACAGTGCTTGGGTGTGTTTGAAAATGTTTACCAGTGCTTGGGTGTGCTTGACATTGTTTGCCAGTGTTTGGTGTGTTTGAAAGTGTTTATCTGTGTTTGGGAATATTTTAAAGTTTTTACTAGTGTTTGGAAGTGTTTCAAAGTGTTTACCAGTGTTTGGTTGTGTTTGAAAATATTTACCAGTGCTTGGGTGTGTTTGACAATGTGTACCAGTGTTTGGGTGTGTTTGAAATTCTTTATCAGTGTTTGGAATTGTTTGAAAATCTTTACCAGTGTTTGGAAGTGTTTCTAATTGTTTACCAGTGTTTGGGTGTGTTTGAATGTTTTTACCAATGTTTGGGTTTTTTTAAAGTGTTTGCTAGTGTTTGGGTGTGTTTGAAAGTGTTTACCAGTGTTTTTGTGTGTTTGACAGTGTTTACCAGTGTTTGGGTGTGTCAAAGTGTTTACCAGTGTTTGGGTGTGTTTGAAATTCTTTACCAGTGTTAGGGTGTGGTTGAAAGCGTTTATCATGAGTTTGGGAGTGTTTGAAAGTGTTAACAGTGTTTGGGTGTGTTTTAAATTGTTTACCAGTTTTTGGGTGTGTTTGAAATTGTTTACAGGTGTTTGGGAGTGTTTGAAAGTGTAAAAAAGTGTTTGGGAGAGTTTGAAATTGTTTACCAGTTTTTGGGTGTGTTTGAATGAGTCTACCAGTGTTAGGGTGTGTTTGAAAAGTTTTTACCAGCGTTTTGGTGTGTTTGAAAGTACTTGGCAGTTGTTTGAGAAAGTTTGAAAGTGTTTACCAATGTTTGAGTGTGTTTGAAAGTGTTTACCATTGTTTGGCTGTGTTTGAAAATGTTTAACAATGTTTAGGTTTGTTTGAAATTGTTTACCAGTGTTTGGTTGTGTTTGAAAGAGTCTGATAATGTTCGGGTGTGTTTAAAAGTGTTTAACAGTGTCCAATTGTGTTTGCAAGTGTTTAAGTGTTCAGGTGTGTTTGCAAGTGTTTAACAGTGTTTGGATGTGTTTGCAAGTTTTTAATAGTGTTCGGTGTGTTTGCAAATGTTCTACAGTGTTTGGGTGTGTTTGCAAGTGTTTAACAGTGTTTGGGTATGTTTGAATTTGTATAATAGTATTCGGGTGTGTTTGCAAGTTTTTAACAGTGCTCAGGTGTATTTGCAAGTGTTTAACTGTGTTTGGGTGTGTTTGCAAGTGTTTAACAGTTTTTGGGTGTGTTTGCAAGTGTTTAACAATGTTCTGGTGTTTTTGCAAGTGTTTAAGTGTTCAGGTGTTTGCAAAGTTTGCATGTGTTTAATAGTGTTTAACAGTTTGGTGTGTTTCAAAGTGTTTAACAGTGTTTGGGTGTGCTTGCAAGTGTTTAACACTGTTTGGTTTTGTTTCTATTTGTCTAATAGTGTTCTGGTGTGTATGCACGTTTTTAGCAGTGTTCAGGTGTGTTTGCAAGTGTTTAACAGTGTTTGGGTGTGTTTGCATGTTCATAACAGTTTTGGGTGTGTTTGCAAGTGTTATCAGTGTTTGGGAATGTTTGCAAGTGTTTAACAGTGTTTGGTTCTGTTTGCAAGTTTTAACAGTGTTTGGTGTGTTTGAATGTTTTAACAGTTTAATTTGAATGTTCAATGTTCGGTGTGTTTGCAATTTTAACAGTGTTCAGGTGTATTTGCAAGTGTTTAACAGTGTTTGGGTGTTTTTTCAAATTTTTAACTGTGTTTTGGTGTGTTTGCAAGTGTTTACCAGAGTTTGGCTGTGTTTGCAAGTGTTTACCAGTGTTTGAGTGTTGCAAATGTTTAACAGTGTTTGGGTGTTGTTTTAACAGTGCTTTGGGTGTGTTTGAAAGTCTTTAACAATGTTTGGGAATGTTTGCAAGTGTTTAACAGTGTTTGGTTGTGTTTGCAAGTGTTTAACAGTGTTTGGGTGTGTTTGTGTCTAATAGTGTTCTAAAGTGTTTAACAGGGTTTGTTTTTGCAATTATTTAACAGTGTTTGTGTTTTGCAAGTGTTTAATAGTTTTTGCGTGTTTTGCAACAGTGTTTGGGTGTGTTTGCAACTGTTTCAAGTGTTCTGTGTTTGCAAGTAACAATGTTTTTGTTGTTTGCTAGTGTTTAACAATGTTTGTTTGTGTTTGAAAGTATTTTGTTCAGTGTTTAACAGTGTTTGGGTGTGTTTGAAAATGTCTAATTGTTCGTGTGTGTTTGCAATTTTTAACAGAGTTTGGTTGTGTTTGAAAGTGTTAATTGTGTTCAGTGAGTTTGCAAGCTTTTAACAGTGTTTGGTATTGTTTGAAATTGTCTAATGGTGTTCGGGTGCGTTTGTAATTGTTTAACAGTGTTTGGTTATGTTTGAAATTGTCTAATAGTGTTCGGTTGTGTTTGCAAGTGTTTAACAGTGTTTGGGAGTGTTTGAATGTGTTTACCAGAGTTGGGAGTGTTTGAAAGTGTTTAGCAGTATTTCGATGTGTTTGAAATTGTTTACAAGTGCTTGGGTGTGTTCGAAATTTGTTACCAGTGTTTGGGTGTGTTTGAAGTACTTGCCAGTTGTTTGGGAAAGTTTGAAAGTGTTTACAAATGTTTGAGTGTGTTTGAAAGTGTTTACCATTGTTTGGCTGTGTTTGGAAATGTTTAACAATGTTTAGGTTTGTTTGAAAGTGTTTACCAGTGTTTGGGTGTGTTTGAAATTGTTTACCAGTGTTTCTGTGTGTTTGAAATCATTTACCACTGTTTGGGAGTGTGTGAATATGTTTACCGGTGTTTTGGTGTGTTTGAAATTGTTTACCAGTGTTTGGGTGTGTTTGAAATTGTTTACCAGTGTTTCGGTGTGTTTGAAATCGTTTACCACTGTTTGGGAGTGTTTGAATATGTTTCCCAGTTTTTGGGTGTGTTTGAAAGTGTTTACTAAGGTTTGGGAGTGTTTGAAAGTGTTTACCAGTGTTTGGGTGTGTTTGAATGTGTTTACCTGTGTTTTGTGTGAATATCCAAAATATAACCTGTGAAATATATCGTAACTAGTGACTTGTGCACCAAATGCTGCAAACTAATTTCTTTAGAAGCTTCAATAATGAATTTTTATATTTATTTTACATGACCATCTAAACTGTAGCCTGTACAATAGTGTAATTCTTAAACGAACTCAGAACTCCGACTGACTCACTGACTCCCACACTTACTCCGGATTACTCACTGAACCTGTCTTACTCACTGACTCCGAGTAACTCACTGGTTCCAACTGACTCACTAAACCCGACTGAGTCCTTACCTACGATTGTCACTAAATCCGACTCACTCTCTGACTCCGATTAACTCACTGGCACCGACAAACTCACTCGCTACCACTGACTCACTGGCTACGACTGACTTGCCCCGACTACTCTGACTTACAAAAATGATATTCATTAATCATACAATCCATGAATATCCAAACTAACCTGTGCAATAACTCAAACTATACAAGCGGCCATGACCAAACCATCAAAAACATTATTACTTGATTTCCACAGAGCCTGAATATCGAACCTAAATTCTGTGCAATAAATCTTCACAAAGCATAAATGCGGCGATGACCTAACAATGGAAAAGTCAAATAAATTACAGAGACCATGAATATCCAAATATAACCTGTGAAACAGATGCTAACTAGTGCCTTGTCACCAAATGCTGAAAACTGAGTTCATTAGAAGATTCAATAATAATTTTTATATTTATTTTGCATGACTATCTAAACTATAACCTGTACAATACTATAATTCTTAAAAAAGTATACATGAGGCCACGACCAAACAACCGAAAACTATATTCCATGAATTATAGATACCATGATAAATATATCAAGCGTGGAGTAATACTTAAAGTAGGACTATTCAAAAGACCAGGAACAAATAATCAAAATGTCCTTCCATTAAATACGGTGCAAATTGATATCGAAAATATAACGTTTAGAATAATTTTCAACAACACATTCATGCAGCCACTACAAACAATCGAAAAAAATCTTTTACTAATTTTTTTACAGATTGCATGAACACCGAAAGCATTATAACCTGTACAATACACCCAAAGAAATACACTATACATGGCACAAGGATCAAAAAACCGAAATATACAGTTTCATTAAATAAAGCATGAATGTCAAAAAAAGTATAACCTGTGGAATAATTATAAACAAAATACGTCTATAAATGCGACCAGCATGATCTTTCATTAATTGCAAAGTGTATGAATATCGAAATTATTATCACCTATGGAATAAGATTAACAAAGTATACAAGCGGAAACGACGAAACAATACCGTAATATTATGACTTTTACAGAGTGTATGAATATCGAAAATATTATAACGTGTGGAATAATCCTTACCAAAGAATAAAAGCTGGCCATGACAGAATATAAGATGGCATTTAATTAAATTCAGTGTATGAATGCAAAAAATATTAATATGTGCAATATTAAATCCTGACAAAACAAACACACGGCCGGGGACAGTTCAGTGGTTCACCAGCTCTGGTACATTCTGTTTCTCTAACTATTTACAAGTCTAGTAACTTCAGACAATTTTTTCATTAGTCACATGATCTCTTTCACACAGTCAGCTGATTGAGTTCATTTGTTTATAGTGATTGGTAGGTATTGTTATTTCAGGTTAGAAGGCTAAATTGTTTGTGTTTTGGTTTTCATTTATCTTTTCGGTTGAAATTCCATCAATTCAAAGCAAATTAACTATACTCCATATGATTAATGAATATAAGGATATATTAGTCGGTGATTTTTCAAGCATATAAACAAAAAATGATAAAGTAAACAATGGACGAACAATTATGTAATGTGTGAGGCTATGGAACTGATACCTCAGAACAAAGATTATGCACACGTTAGGGGTACTACTGGCCCAACATTAAGAAAGCAACTCTGGTAAGTACCAATTCAGGTTCACAGTATCATAATATGACCATATTATGTAGCTAAAGTATACTGCCGACATGAATGCCACTTATGACTTGATGAAAAATTCGCTATTTTTTTCCTCCAGTTTTACATTTCATCTATTCATAAATTAGTGTCGTTTTATATTTAATTTGTAGGCTAAAATTGACAATGTCGGAAGAACTGTCAGTGGAGGACGAAAGCTAGCAAAAATTACTGCAGTTGATGAATTGGTATTACATTAGGAAAAAATTCTGCTAGTATTGCTGGTCTAGAACAGAAAATGAGGTGACATTGGAAAATAATCAACATCCCGATTTGTAGAGCAATTTGTATTTGAAGTTTTGCTGATAATCCATGGCTTCTATTTGTTTCTCTTGTTATGGCAGGTCCCACTATATTTAACTCTCCAACCTTTCCAGCACTTTACCTAAACTGTTCATTATATTAAAAAATGCCCTAGAGGAATAATAATTGTTTCTTTTCGATATAGTTTTAGCTCTTCTCACAACTTCATCGTTTCAGTCGGAATCACTAAACCACATAAGTTATATTAAAAAAATAATTACAATATTTTGTTTCGATTATCTGAGAAAGGTTGTCACTGGTAACTGATAATGTAGAAATCACCGGTCTTTGAAGTCTTGTAGGAATATTCCTCTTGAATACTAGTATAATTAACTAGATTTTCATTTCGAGAAACAGAATCACTTATGAACTGGTGAAATCGACCACTATTACTAGTCTGTGAACTGGTAACTACTACTTTACCCTTTTGCAGTTTTCTAGAAACACAGATTTGTAAAATAAACTAATATTACTACTGTACAGACCAGTGGCGGCTCGTGACGTAAAAAGTGCATGAAGCAGTGTTACGTCGACTTGTAATTTTATAACAAAAATCATGTATAGGCCTATGTATATTAAATGCCGGTATATTTAAAATACGTGACTTTTATGATGACGTTAATAATAATGTAATCATAAATTAACGGTAATACTAATACATAATTAATCATACCAATTTTTAAGACAAGTTCAATCCTTGTGTTCTTAGCAGGGTATCAGTAACATCGTCGTGGAAACGCTGATTTTTCATAATTGTGTGCACAATTTGCTTCTGCATGGAAATATTTTGCGAGTGACGAGAGCCTTTCTTGTGACATGGAACTACGCAAATACAGCAGTTTTTAATACGATTCATGGAAGAAAAACTTCTTTTCGCGGTCAAACTTGTTAATAAACAGCCCTAAATCGTTAAATCACACGCGATAACACGCTAGAAATTGCACTTCACACATCATCTCTGTATTCCTCATCTTTCACTGTTGCTACCTCTCGTCACTGGAACTCTCTGCCGCCTGAAGTCAAGGGCTGCCGAACATTGAAATCTTTCAAATCCAAGTTAGAAAATTATCTTATGACGAGTTGCCAAACTAACTTACTATTGTGACAAGTGTTTTATTGCATATTTCCACGAGTAGAAATGGGTAAAGTCGATCAATGGGTGTATAATCGATCATTTGCGATTGTTATTGAAAATTATATATTATCTCAGTTACTTGTTAAAATTTTGTTATGCTGACGTCATTGCCTGTCATTGCAAATGTAAGCGAGAGGGATAACAAAAAGCCTGCGCATGCCAACAATGGGAACATAGTGTGATTACCGTTGAAGTGAAAATTGTTATTCTCAACTTTTTCTCCTAAACGAAAACAAAGTCTTACAAACTCTAAATTATCGTCAGCAGTGAAAGGAGACAGGAAGTATACGTAAGTACTTTTGGTTGAGATTGTACCACAGTCTACTATATACAGTCACGAAGCTTGGGATGATTTTTTGGAAAAACTCGCGATAGTTGCTAGCCGCTTGGAGCGCTATGAGTACTAGGAACAATAGACTGTGCCACTGCCATCGTGATCTAATACAGGCCGTAAAGCAGACCATGTACCTCGCTTAACCCGATCACGAAGGGCTGCGTTTCAACCATATAAATTAGTTTGAATCCATAAACAGTAACATGTGTTGCTCTAAAATGTAGTGTAATTCCATTAATAAAATTTAAAACAATGATTATGAGACACTTCAGACATAATTCACTTGCGAGTAATATTTTTGCTGTGAAAATTACGTTGTTCGTATGTGTAATACCTGCCTTTATTTCGATTAAATATTGCGAAATTCTTGTACATTCATTTATGCACGATTCAATAATTTTCAATTGCACCGCACGGATATTTAGATATGTTGAAATTATAGTTACCACTTGCCCTTTCTGTCTAAATTTAGTGATCTCCAATGCCTTGCCATTCATATGAAAATTATAGGTTATGTTTACTATATTTAACATATTCCTAAATTCGCAATCATACATTATAATTAAGCATAATGTCATGTATGATACCCCGGACATTCAATTTGTCTGTATTTTTATACTACAATTGAGTACTGAATTATTGTATTTATCTACTACTTAAGAGACGAAGTAACAAAATTGTACGTACACTAATTACATAGGAGTGCTATGGTAAATGTTTTGCCTAAAATTAAGGAAGGTAGATGTGCTAAATTGAAATCACAATATAAATTCTTTTTATTAAACCTCAAAATAGCTTCCATTCTAAACTTGAAATATTGACGCGAACAGATTATATTAACATGTAAAATTCTCTGCACATTAAAATAACACAGTTTTGTAATTATTTCTGCAACATATTATGCAACAAGAAGTAAACGGAACTTATGGACACATTACACTAAATAAAGCTTAGCAATGATACGCAATAAAGTTATAATATAATATTTCACTGAGCTCCATACACTGAAATAGAAAACCCGAACAAACATTACGGCCTGGCCTAGATCGAAAAGCTATGTAAACTGTGAAATGTTCGTTATCGGTTGTAATAAATGTAAATGGCTAAAATACAATAATCTGAATAATGTTATGGGACAAGGAGATGTTTGTAGTACTATAAATTGTAAGAAAAAATGGGTTAGAGTTATCCTTCTTCCGAAAGTTCCAGGAAGGTGAGTTTATAGAATATAATATATATTTTATGAAAGTAATATATAAACCTTATGTATTTCATATTTCAATAGTGGAAGGAAGGTGTTAATTTTTTCAAAAGAACACGATATGGAAAGTACAATACATTTTATGGTCTGCTAGGGAAAGAGTCTGTGATGAGGCGATAGTAGCCATCCTGGTGGTGAGCAACTATCTATGGATGCATATTTCAACTCTCTATGTTTGCTTATTTAGTAAGTATTAAGCTTCGTGACTGTATATACTAGACTGTGATTGTATCCTGAAATAATAGTTTTTCAATTCGTAAATGTTAGTATGGAAACTTATTATTTATAAAAACTTGTACCTTTGCAGGGTTAAGTCGATCATGCCACCGACCTACTCGAAGCAGATAGGACCAGCAGGAAGAATAAATTTTTTCACCGACATACCTCAAACTAGCACTTATAAACAGAAAAGTGTCATAGTATAGCTTATATTGATGGGATAGTGAGGAAAGAGGAAGACGAATTTATCGTGAATTTCTTGCGTAAGAGAAGCACTGCAAAAGGAACGTATTTTGTATACCCCTCTGTACCTGACGATGGGAACAACGTAGTTTCTAAAGTGACATGAGGAGGGGAAGATTTCAAATAACATCTGATATAAACCTAAGCAATGTTGAATTGCATTTTAGATTATAATCGAAGGGTGGTATTTCAATGTACATTTTGATTTATTTATTTATTTATTTATTTATTTATTTATTTATTTATTTATTTATTTATTTTTATTTATTTATTTATTTATTTATTTATTTATTTATTTATTTATTTATTTATTTATTTATTTATTTATTTATTTATTTATTTATTTAGTTACTTATTTATTTATTTATTTATTTATTTATTTATTTATTTATTTATTTATTTATTTATTTATTTATTTATATTTATTTATTTATTTATTTATTTATTTATTTATCAGGTTGATATGCGAAGTATTAATTTTTTATGTTTTATAAATTGGCAATCATAGCCACGTTTGTACAGTGGAGACCTATAGGCCTAATTGTATCGAATTGTATGATCACAGTAACAAAATATACACTATATAGTCCTATAGACTTATATAATAGATTATTATTGTTTTCTACACCCCTTATAACAAATAAAATACATGTAATACACTTAATTTTTTTTTAAACATAAATAGTGATCGACTTCACTTCGCAATATTTTAAAATCGATCTTAAACTAAAAATTCAATGGTGATCGACTTTACCTTCGATCACAAGTAAAATAAAAAAAAATCACACTTTGGTAAATTGTAATTCACATCTTGTAATGTGATTTCATAAGTGAAGGATATGACGACAAAGTACTATTTTCTGAGGAACTTCGCTCCATTGCATAACCTCAATATCATTAAAAATTGCAAAATTTTGATCGACTTTACCCTTATTCACATTTTTTTTATGTTCTAGTGATATTTAACTTCTTTCATCTTTTCGTTTTCATAGCCTACTTCCCCATGCTGGTATACATTCAATGCGACCTTTATGCACACTCGCTCACGAAGTCGCGCCAAATTTAACTTTCTATATAGGTTAGAGCAGTACCTACAACGCTAACACCATAACCAAGTTTTAGAATTCCTCTTACATTATATTTCCACTTTTCTCAAGACTCGTACTTGCTTCTTTAGCAAAACAGTTATGAAAATTACAAACATATTCATTTAGTATAGGTTTTCTATGGGCGAAATTAATTTTACGCTTTCAAATTTCTGTAATTTTCATTGTTAGAGTTGACTACTGCGGAACGCTGTGAATTCGTTTCCTCTACTATTTCACGTCTGTCCAAAGCAATGCTATTAACTGTTGCCATGGTAACCATAGCTGAGTGAAACACGAACAGCAGAAAATTGAGCTCACTTCACCAGTCACAATGCAAGAAGTGGATTCCCCGCCGCCATGTTCTTCTTCAGCGCGGCTCCATTTTTTAACTTACATAAACATAAATATCATAAAATTAGTCCAAACAAACGGAAATGATCTCATGCATGAACAGCGAGACTATAACGTGTGGAATAATTCCCAACAAGGCAGATCTATACATGCCACAAGGATCCAACAATTGAAAATAAACATTCACTAATTACAGAATCCACTAATATGGAAAATATTATAAACTGTGAAATAATTCTTAACCAAGTACAAAAGAGGCCATGCCTAAACAGTCGATAACTATGTTCCATAACTTACAGAGTGCAGTAATGACGAAAATATTATAACGTGTGGAATAATTCTTCATAAACAAAGCCTATAAAAACGCCCATAGAACGAACAGTCTAAAATTATATCCCATTAATTCCAGACACCTTTAATATCGTAAAAATAATCCGTGCAATAATTCTCAACAAAGTATGCCTATACATACGACCAGAACCAAACTATCAAAAATAATCTTTCAATAAATAGTGTCTATGAATATCGAAAATATTGTAACGTCTACAATAAATACATATGGCCGGGACCAAGCAGTCGAAAACTAAACTATGTTCCATGACTTAGAGAGAGTGAATATCAAAAATAATTATAACGTGTGCAATAATTATTCTTAACAAAGTAGGCATATACATGCGACCAACACAAACATTCGATAATGATCTTTCATTAACTACAGAGTGTATGAATATTGAAAATAACGTGTGGAATAATTCTTAGCAAAGAATAAAGCGGACATGACGGAGCAATGCAAGATGACCTTTAATTAATTTGACTGCATGAATACCGAAAATATTAACGTGTGGAATAGTGATTCCTAAAAAGACAAACAATCGCAAATAATCTCATTAATTTTTATTACCGAATGCATGAATAGCGAAACTATAACGTGTGCAATAATTCCCAACAATGTAGATCTATACCGGTACATGCGACAAGGATCAAACAATTGGAAATAAATATTCACTAATTACAGAAAGCACGAATATCGAAAATATCATCACCTGTGAAACAATTCTTAACCAAGTATGCAAGAGGACATGACCAAACAATCGATAACTCTGTTCCATGAATTACAGAGTGCAACAATATCGAAAATAATGCGACGTGTGGAATCATTCCTATCAAACTAAATCGATACATTCGGCAAGGATCAAAGAAACGAAAATAAGATTTCATTAATCACACAATGCATAAATATCGAAAATATAACTTGTGAAATAATTCTCAACCAAGTATACAAGAGGCCATTGCCTAACAATCGATAACTACGTTCCATCAATTACAGAATGCAGGAACTACGAAAATATTATAACGCATGAAATAATTCTTAACAAAGCACCAAACAATCGAAAATGATCTTTCATTAATACAGAGTGTATGATTATCGAAACTATTATCACCTGTGAACTATAGGCTATCTTAACAAAATATACAAGCGGCCATGACGGAACATTACAAATTACCTTTACAGAGCGTATGAATATCGAAAATATTATAACGTGCGGAATAATTCTTAGCAAAGCATACAAGCGGTCATGACGGAACAATACAAGCTGGCCTTTAATTAATGTGAGTGTATGAATACAGAAAATGTTTACTTGTGGAATAGTAATTCCTAACAACACAAACACCTATGCGGCCACGACAAACAATCGGAAATAATATCATTCATTTTATTACTCTATGAACAGCGAAATTATAACGTATGACAAATCTGGAATCAATTCAATGAAAAGAAACAACAACAAATTTGGAATTATGTCGATCAGAAGAAAGTCATTGCTTCTTGTTCACGTGAACATTTGTTTAAAATTGAAATTATATTAGTTCGACCGTTGAAAGTGTTGTAATTTAAGCAGGTTATGTACAGTTACCCTTAAAAGGAATGAGACGATTCTTGGTCGTCGGAAGTTAAAGTTCTACAGCGCGGTTCACTCGATATCGACGTAACGATACATAACATGAGAAATACAGCAAGAATTGTTACGAGGACCACAACAAGGACAAGGACCAAAATAAGAATCACGAAGAAGACAGCCATTTAAGGCCACGATTTCACAACATAGCTAGGGTCACAAGCTATCATTGCTTCTCTGTACCGAATGGCAAATGCCTGCTATGGGATCTACATTCTAGACTGCTGTTGTCACTGTCTTGTCTCGGTAGCTCATATTGTAGCGTGTCGGTTCCACTGCTTAACCGAAACGTCTCGTGTTCGATCCCAGGTGAAACTTTTTTTATTGAGGTGTAATTAATTTCTTCATAGTTCCTAGACTATCTAATTTGTCGAAAAATATGAATAATTTATGCCCAATTTCTGGGTCTTACAAGTGGGCTGAACCTCGTCAAAAAAAATTAATCTTACTTGAAAGTTAAGAGTATTTTTCCTCAAACAAAAATCACAAGAAACAAAAAGAGACCTGTCAACTTAAAATCTTGTCCACATTCCATCAGCTTCTATTACAGCTCTAAGTCGGTCCGGCATGGATGTCACGAGATTGTGGAATAAATTCTAATCCCCGACGAGATCTTCCCAGGTTTCAACAACTTGATCCCACAATTCGTCTCGATTTCGAGGGCGTCGGTGGGCATAGGTGGCTATCCTTCTCTTTTTCAATTCCGCCCATAAATTTTTGATGACATTCAAATCAGGTGACTTCGGAGGCCAATTAATGATTTCGATCTCGGGTCTCCTTTGAAACCATCTTTGAATGCTTGCGGCATAGTGCACGGGATGGTTTTCCTGTTGGAACAGCAATGTTCCTTCGGGAAAACGTTCTAGGGGCGAAAGGAAGGAATATATTTTCCAGAATGTGCTCATAAGTTCCCGTATTAAACCGGCCATCGATGCGTTCTATAACGCCAGGTCCATCGTAAGACATCCACCCCAACACGATATCACAGTCTACTATATACAGTCACGAAGCTTGAATTTGAGGATCCTAGAAACAATAGACTGTGACGGTACTATTTTGCATTGCCTGTAATGAGGCGATATTAGCGATCCTAGTGGTGAGCAACAATCTAATGTTGCATATTTACTACGTATTGAGCTTCGCGACTGTATATACTAGACTGTGACAATATGCTAAAGCGCCCCGATCTTTCACGTCGGTGCACATAGCGCTGATCATGTGGGAGACCATCCTCACGATAGACACGGACAGGACTTTCGTAATCACTCGAGATGGTTGCTTCGTCGAAGAAAATTACATTTCTCCAATCGAAATCCACTCGGTTGGTAACGAAGGCAAGACGGTCGACAGCTTGTGCTTCCCCCAATATTTCCATTTGCGCAACCCTCCGGCTCCTAATACCGCGGTTCCTCAACCTGCTGATCACAGTCTGTGAAGAACCGGGAAAGTTAGATGCTGCTCTTATTTCGTTAGCAGTCCGAAAGGGGTCCTGTCGAACTTCCTCGAATAAGAGAGCATTCTCTTCCAATGAAGAAATCCGGGGACGCCCAGGAATAGGGCGATTTTCGACCTCCCCTCAATTTTGGTAACGATGAACCCACCTCTCGGCTGTACTTCCAGAAACACCGACCAAACGGCCAGCAGATCTAGCCCCATATCCAGCCTCAACTAGAGCTATAACTCGCTGTCTCACGTCACGTCGGTTCGCCATTAAGATGAGAAATGAGGGATGATGATAATACTTTAGTGTAGACAATGACTATTTAACGTGATATAGAATTATTGAAATAAGGGTCATCTTGCACAGTAAGAGTTAATAAATCAACTCTAACTTAAATATTTAAATAACAGGATATAACAGGAAGTCCAATTGTTGCGAAGCTAATCAAATTAAATCTAATTACATTAAGTAAACGAACCCCAAGTTATGACACGACATTGCTGCAGCTAAATTGTATGTTATTAACATAAGCATTGAATAGGTCCGTGCTTATGTGTTGGACGACAAAACCAAGCATCGAAAAGTTCGAATCTTGCCGAGGAATGTAACTTCTTGCTTTTTATAATGTAAAACAGACTTCTAACTACAATCATTCATATTTCTTAATATTTATTAATATTTATAGCCAATATTGAATTTGTAAAGAAAAGACTTTAGAAATCTCATATGGAATTTGTGATCTGTAGTGACATAGACATAGATTATCTCTCGGAACTTAAAAGTAAATTAAATTCACTCCTTGAAACTGGAAATCTTAGTCGTAGACTCATTTCCCCACCAGCATACAGGCTGAAGTAGCACAGCCATTGATAAAAGTTTTGTACACTGAATTAGACTGAATTCCTATTCGGCAGCACCTATAATCAATGGGTTATATGAACATGATAAACAAATCCTGTTTCCAATGTTACTGAACAATTTCAAAATATTAATTTAAAAAACTAAAAAGGTCGTAAATGCTGTATCTAGTGATTATTTACATTTATGTCTACAAAATGAATCTTGGAAAAACGTATATGTTACTGGAACTACTGATATTAGAGTAAATGTATTGTATTTTTCACTTCATTTCAGAATCACTTCAGTGGATGTTCTCCACTCAATGTTGTGAAAAAATTCAAAAGTAAAATTATGTAGATAATACAGGGACTTAAAAATCTCATGTATTAAAAAGAAGAATCTATATGTAATGAGCTGCAATGTAACAATCCTCATATTCTTAAATACTACAAGAAGTACAGTGTAATTTATCAAAATTTATGAAAGAGGGAATAGAACACATTTGAATAGAAAAGCACAAAATCCAGATAATGCAATTGAAGCTATTCGGAATATTATTAAAGTTAAACTTGTAGATATCCTAAGAAAGAAAATATTTTTTTCATTAAAATTAGTGATTACAAAGTAGAGGATCCCAAATCTATTGCAAATCCTTTTAACGTCTTATAGTATATAGTACAGAAATATTATTGACAACTTAAACATTCAAGATTTTGCAAAAGATACTGCAATTGGTTACTTAACACATGCATTTAATAGTTAGTATTAATATATGTAATTAACCTTCGGACTACCAAGCGGGGTCAGAAGAGACCCCGAAGCAAATTGTTTTATTATTTTCATATGAAAACGTTAGTTGTGCACATTGATACTTCTTGTTATTGTCAGAATTGTTTATCACGTCATGTCTGTCATATTGGTTACATAAGTGTTCCATCCCTAAGAGAATAATATTTATTTTTATTCAGTGGGGTCTCTGTTGACCCCTCTTGGTAGTTCGTGTTGTACAAAATTTTTGTCGTTTCAGTCTAGCTGAAGGAAGAATTTTCCACCTAGTCATTATTTCTGTATTTGCTGAGGTTTACTCAGTCACTTACGAAGTGCAATACCAATATGCACCTATAAGACGATTACTCTGACTTTCCAGTATTTTAGTAACACATTTTGTATTAAAAGTCTATTAACCAACATAATTATGTCCAGGCCCGTTCAGTGTTCTCAAATTCCTTTATGGTCTTACATAAGTCACAAAAGTTTGTATTGTTGGTATTCAGACACTCTCTATAACGACTTTATATAATACATTTCAATGGTTGTAGAAAATTACACGTGCACCATATAGGTCAGGAAACTTACGTTTCACGGTCAAGCCATATCTGTACGATTACTCGTACTTATACACAGAATTGTATTAGTAAGTGCGCGCGGTAACGTCGCGAATAAGGCGGTATGCTGTAAGGGAAGGTCGCGGTTCGATTACGAGAATCATTATTTTCTCCATTTATCCAATCCTTCAAACTAGATTTTTTCCATGGGTTTACACAGTCTCTAGCAGAAGTGAGTACTAAGAACTAGGAGTATTTCCTTGTGGGCTAAAATGTGACTTTATGACAGACATACCTACAGCTACTAAAACCGAGCACCAGAAAAGTAGCAGACTTTACTTCCAACAACCCAGAGGATCTGTAATAGAAATACGTTCACCCTTTATTGTATTCTTAGATAGGTACATGTATCATTTTGCTGGTATTATACAGTATATCGTAGTCATATTTGTTCTTAATGCTCTTTGCTTCCAGATTGGGTTAGCATTTCTGACAGCTATCATTCTCTATGGAGAAGTAGCGTCGAGCCGCATTCAATTTGGGATCGGAGGTGGAGGAAATCGTCACGGAGGAGGTTATGGTAGTGGAGGATATGGCGTAGAAGCTTCGGTTCCGGAAGTGGATACGGATCTCACGGAGGTGGCGGTGGTGGAAGGGGAGGGGTAGGAGTAGGATTTAATGTTTGGTGTACCTGGGTTTGGAACAGGCATTAGCAGAGGCGGCAGTGGTGGAGGCGGCGGCGGATTCGGACGCGGAGTGGAGTGGCGGAAAGGGAGAGGGTAGGAGTAAAGGTGTGTTGGTATTACCTGGGTTTGGAACAGGCATTAACTTAGCGGTGGTGGTGGGCGGAGGAGACGGCGGCGGCGGTTCGGAGGTGGAGTGGCGGAGGGGAGGCGGCAGGAAGCGGAAGGTAAGAGGAGAGGCGGAGGCATAGAGTGCAGGTATAAGAGTGTGAGCAGTGGTGCCAATGGTGGTGTGGGACTCAACTTTGGCTTAGGACTTGGCAGTAGTGGTGGAGAAATGGAATTGCCAATGGTGATGGAAGTGCAGGAGAATGTTGGATTGGGACTGAATGTGGGAGACACAGCTAGCACTAATGTGGGAGAACGCTTAGAGGAGTAACATTGGTGGAAAATTTGATTTGGTTCAATATCCCTAGCTTTGATACTGGTTTCGGATGGAACAGAGAAGTCAAGGAAGGTAAAGGCAATAAGGGTAAGTTTGTGGACTATGTTGTTGACGTGCCCGATGATCATGGACTTAAACATAAACTTTAGTTTCGGAAATGGATTGAATTCGACGATGATGATAATCCAATTAATAGAAAAGGTAGAGTACAAAGAGGCAATGGAAAAGTCCACTATTCATAAAAAGGAAAAGGGCCGCTCGTCAGACAGAAGCTTGTGGAATACCTAAGTGAGGATCCCAAACCTGGTGAAGGAAACGTAAGCAACTGGATTTCGACATTAAACTCCCGGAAAACGCCCAGATATAAAGGTAAGAAGGTAAGAAAGATATATATCTGCCTGGAAAGAAAGTGCCTCAGAAGTGGTTCAATATGTTGATGAGCCAGAAGACGAAGGAAGTCCTAAAGACACCAGGTGAAATTATTCCTAACGGTGGACAGCCCGGAAAGCCACAAGGAAATACAGGTAGTCAAATAGAGTAGGTCCACATGGACGACAGCTTTGGTCGGTACAGGCCAGATGGAAAACCAATTCATCCTAGAAGGCGGCGAAGAAGACCACATCGTAGAGTTAAGAAGACTTGATAAAAGTATTCTTGCCCGGAGTCAGAAAGTACCCAAAGAAGTAGTTAAATACGTTGATGTTCCTGAACAAGAGGAGAAAGGACCTGACGGCAAACCACGGAAACCTGCGAATCCAGGAGAACCACAAGAATATTACGATGACTATGAGGAGGAACCCAACCTGAAGATAAACCAAACAGCCAGGACAACCTGGAAGTTCATATGAAATTGGTCCTGTGGAAAACAAAGACCAAAGTCTGTTGGTTCACAAATCGGCCCGGATGGGAAGCCTATCGTTCCACTAATAGACGGCGCCCAATACGGTATGGTCCAGACGGCAAACCGATTCATCCAAGACGACGTAGAAGGAGACCACATCGGAAAGTGAAGAAAGTAAGACAAATTATTTTGCCAGGCCAAAAATTGCCCAAGCAAGTTGTAGAATATGTTGACGAACCAGAACCAGAGAAAATGGGTCACCACAAAGACCTGAAAACCAGGAGAATCGGAGAAATATTACGACGATTATGAAGAAGAACCAAAACCCCAAGTACAACCCAAACAACCTGGACAACAGGTCGAAGAACCAGGACCTGAAGGTCCTTACGAGATAAGGGCCAGACGGAAAACGACGACCTCGCTCAAGAAAACCGGGAGAGACAAGTCCTGAAGGTCCTATGAAATCGGCCCAGATGGAAAACGAATACCACGCCAAAAACAACCTGGAGAGACTCGTCCTGAAGGTCCTTATGAAATCGGACCAGATGGAAAACCAAGACCACGTCGAAGACAACCGAAAGAGACAGGTCCTGAAGGACCTTATGAGACCGGTCCCGATGGAAACCAAGACCACGTCAACGGCAACCTGGAGACACTGGTCCTGAAGGTCCTTATGAAATCGGTCCAGATGGAAAACCAAGACCACGTCAAAGACAACCAGGAGAGACGAGTCAGGAACCTTACGAGATCAGCCCAGATGGAAAACCAAGACCACGTCAGAGACAACCTGAAGAGACAGGTCACAGAAGGTCCTTATGAAATCGGCCCAGATGGAAAACCAAGACCACGTCAAAGACAACCGGGAGAGACAGGTCAGAAAAGGACCTTACGAGATCAACCCAGATGGAAAACCAAGACCACGTCGAGAGACAACCTGAAGAGACAGGTCCTGAAGGTCCTATGAAATCGGCCAGATGGAAACTAAGACCACGTCAAAGGCAACCCAGGAGAGACAGATCAGAAGGACCTTACGAGATCGGCTTGATGGAAAAACCAAGACAACGTCGAAGACAACCTGAAGAGACAGGTCCTGAAGGACCTTATGAGATCGGTCCCGACGGAAAACCAAGACCACGTCAAAGACAACCAGGGAAGACAGGTCCTGCAGGTCATTACGAGATAGGTCCAGATGGAAAACCAAGACCACGTCAAAGACAACCGGGAGAGATTGGACCTGAAGGAACTTATGAGATTGGTCCCGATGGAAAACCAAGACCACGTCCAATACAACCTGTAGAGACTGGTCCTGAAGGTCCTTATGAAATCGGTCCAGATGGAAAACGAAGACCACGTCAAAGACAACCAGGGGAGACTGGTCCAGAAGGACCTTACGAGTCGGCCAGATGGAAAACCAAGACCACGTGCAAGACAACCGGGAGAGATTGGACCTGGAGAAGGAACTTATGAGATTGGTCCCGATGGAAAACCAAGACCACGTCGAATACAACCTGTAGAGACTGGTCCTGAAGGTCATATAAGGAAATCAGTCCAGATGGAAAACGAAGACCACGTCAAAGACAACCAGGGAGACTGGTCCAGAAGGACTTTACGAGTCGGCCCAGATGGAAAACCAAGACCACGTGCAGACAACCGGGAGAGACAGGTCACAAGTTACTTATGAAATCGGACAGATGGAAAACCAAGAAAACATCGAAGACAACCAGGGGAGACTGGTCCAAAGGGAACTTGAGATCGGTCCCGATGGAAACCAGACCACGTCGAAGAAAACCCCGGGAGAGACTGGTCCTGAAGGCCCCTTATAAAATCGGCCCAGATGGAAAACAAGACCACGTCAAAGGGAACCAGGAGACATAGGTCCAGAAGAACCTTACGAGATCGGCCCAGATGGAAAACGAAGACCACGTGCTAGACAACCGAGAGACAGGTCCGAAGGACCTTATGAAATCGGTCCGATGGAAAACCAAGACCACGTCGACGACAACCTGGAGAGAGTGGTCCTGAAGGATCTTATGAAATCGGCCCAGATGGAAAACAAAGACCACGTCAAAAAAACAATCTGGAGAGACAGGTCCTGAGGACCTTATGAAATCGGTCCCGATGGAAACCAAAACCACGTAGAAGACAACCTGGAGAGACTGATTCTGAAGGACCTATGAAGTCGGTCCCGATGGAAAACCAAGACCACGTCGAAGACAACCTGGAGAGACTGGTCCTGAAGGTCCTTATATTGTCGGCCCAGATGGTAAACCAAGACCACGTGAAAGACAACCCGGAGGCACAGGTCCTGAAGGTCCTTACGAGATCGGACCAGATGGAAAACCTAGACAACGTCCAAAACATTCCGGAGAGATTGGTCATGAGGGTCCATATGATATAGGTCCAGATGGACGCCCAAGAACACGTCAACGGAAACCTGACGATACTGGTCTGAAGGACCTTATGAACTGGGCCCCAGAGGGAAAACCAAGACCACGCGCAAGACAACCGGAAAAGACAGGTCCTGAAGGTTCTTATGAAATCGGACCAGAGGGAAAAACCAAGACCACGTCCAAAGACAACCTGCAGAGACAGGTCCTGAAGAAACTTATCAGATCGGCCCAGATGGAAACCAAGACCACTCCCAAGACAGCCGGAAAAGACAGGTCCTGAAGGCCCCTTGAAATTGGTCCCGATGGAAAACTAGACCACGTCGAAGACAACCTGGAGAGACTGGTCCAAAAACGTCCTTACAAAGTAGGTCCCGATGGAAAACCAAGACCACGTCGAGGAAAACCTGGAGCGACTGGTCCTGAAGGTCCCTTTGAAATCGGCCCAGATGGAAACCAAGACCACGTAAAAGAAAACCCAGGGAGACAGGTCCTGAAGGACCTTACGGGATCGCCCAGAGGGAAAACCAAGACCACGTCCAAGAGAGCCTGGAGAGTTGGTCCTGAGGGTCCTTATGAATTAGGTCCAGATGGAAGACCAAAACCACGTCCAAGACAACAACCAGAAAGGACAGGTCCTGAAGGTCCTTATGATATCGGCCCAGATGGAAAACCGAGACCTCGTCAAAAGCAACCCGGAGATAAGTCCAGATGGAAAATCAAGACCAAATCCAATACAACCAGGGGGGATAGGACCTGAAGGACCTTATGAGATTGGTCCAGATGGAAAGTCAAGACCAAGTCAAAGACAACCTGGAAATACTGGACCTGAAGGAACGCCGGTACAGCCTCATGATAATAAGAATGGACTTCACAAGAAACCTCAGAAAATAGAATTAATTATTGCACCTGGGGGACGCACTCCAAAATTTTAGACCTCACCCAGGCAAGGAAATAATCAGGAAGATGGGGACTATCCAGAATACGAATATGTTACTGAGACCTGGGCCTGATGGTCGGCCGCGACGTGTGAAACGTCCCAAGGCTGTGCCTGGGAGACACAGGAAACCACATGGTCGCTTGATGAAGAAACAGAGACCAACTGGAGGAGCAAGTAAGGCTCCCGATGGTAGAACATTCCGACAAGTCAGAATAGAAAAAAAAAAATTAGAATACATCGTCCACGTAGACCAATGGAAGGTCGAGGAAATTTGTAAAGAAAGGACCTAATGGTGAGGGGCATTCCGCCGGGGAAACCGACGGAATTGGTCTAACGCCATCATCGCGTCCCGAGCAGGACATCGTCGTCCCAAACATCCTCGTGGTGATCGAAACCGGAAGAAGGGTCCGAATGGAGAAGAGATTCCAGTTGGTAAGGAGAGAAACTCGGTCCTGACGGAAAAACCCATCAAACGACAGAGACATAGGCGTCCACGAAACAGGAGTCCGAACTATAGACAATTCTTGAATTTGTTGGGTAACCCAAGTAAGCCAGGCCAACCTGAAGGTGGACAACCGGGACAACCAAAAGGACAACCGTCAGGACAACCGGGAAAGCACCCATAATTTGCAGAATTTTGGGCCCTTTACGTACGTCAATCTATTGAAGAGGAGTCCCTACTCCTGGAGAAGGTAAACCAAAAGGGGGAAGACCCGGATGATCTTCGAATATAAAAAGAATGGCCCCAAAAAGGCACAGGAAACCAAACAATAGTGCCCAGGACAACGAAAGGTAAGGGGGTCAACCACGAGAAAGCCTGATGACGTTGATTAATGTAGATGATGTAGAGAATATTCAAAAGTTACTGAAACAGAACCGCAACCTCTAAACCCAGAAGTCCTGGAAACCCGAATATTCTGAAGACGACCTATTATATTTTAGTGCGTTTTTGGTCGAAAAAGGGGGCCGGATGAAGAACCCTCGACGATTACTATTATAGGATGATTATTATGATGACAACGGCGATTTTTTGATGACGTTTGACGAAGAGCCTAAGAAGTTTTTGAATATGTGACAGAACCACCACAAGGGGAAATTAAAAAAATATGTTTTGAAAAAAAAAGTCAAACTAGGTGAAAACAGGGAGGTTCTTGGAGGAGGATTTAACACGGCAATGATGGGAAAAGATGCGGGGACTCAGATGGCAACGGAGGGAAATGGATCTTCTGGAGGCGACGGCGGAGGCGCCGGTGGTGACGGGAAAAAGTGGTGGCGGCGGAGGACGGAGGAGGGGGGGCAGCGGAGGAGGCGGGGCGGAGGCAGCGGAGGGGCGGCGGCGGAGGGAGCGGAGGAGGCGGTGGCGGCGGGGGAGGAGGCGGTGTCGGCGGCGGAGGCGCGGAGGAGGCAGCGGAGGAGGCGGGGGGCGGAGATGGTAGTGAGGCGGGGAGATAACAGTGGATTTGGTTATTCGGGAGGAAGTGGTGGAGGAGGTAGTGGATACGGTGGCTTTCATCTGGAGGCAGCGACGGTGGATATTCAGGAGGTTCTGGGGGGGATTCATTTCTGAATATTAAAAAGGAAATATTCAAATTATTAATCGTTTTTGTAATCATAAAATAATACTCTAATCTTTAAAACTCCTATTTTAGATCAAAATTTAAACGACATAAATTAGAGTTGTTGATTTTAACTAAACTACGTATTGGGGAAAAGTTAAATGATATTATCATGAAACCAGGGCTAATATTTTGATCATCCATCAAAAATTCCCCCTCAACAACATATTTAAAATTTTGTTTGGGTGGTCTAATAGAATTTGTACATGTTGGTTTGAAATATAGTACTTGTATTTAAAAAGACAATATGAACAATTTACATATATTTTAAAAATTACAATTCTGTTTATGTAATTCGCTAAATTTTAATTTTGTGTAGGCCTAATAGAGTAATATATTAAGGGACATTCTGCAAGATGTCGAATCTGAAAATTCCCCCGGGGATGAAAAGAGAATCGTCATTTATAACACTATCACAGGTTTAAATCCTGTTGTATATAAGTAGGTTCTACTTGTATTTAACTTAAGTGTAATAAAGTTATAAAATATTCTTATACTTTTAATCACTTTTCATATTTTAGTCACTGATTTTCCCCACTTCCTCATTAATATTTTACTATTCTCGTAAAGGACAAAAAATACGCCAGTGCCACTGCTTATCCGGCAGTATTTAACTACTATATACCAACCTGTATTCCCTGTTCATATTCCTTTCTCCAAATGAAGCAGTGCATGGGGATGAATTGTATCCATGTGGCATAAGTTTGGGTTTAAATTATTTTCTGAAATAGGAATAATAGAGTAAAGGTAAAGGTAAAAGTATCCCTGACAAGCCATGAAGGCACTTAGGGGGGATGGAGGTTGAGCCCCACGCTTTCCATGACCTCGGCACTAGAATGAGGTGGTGGGTCGCACCACGCTCTGACCGCCTTTACCCCCGGGAAACCTCGGGGCCGTTCTGAAAGTTTTGGGAACGAGAAAAAATCCTGTCACCACCTGGGATCGAACCCCGGACCTTCTATCCGTAGCGAGCTGCTCTACCAACTGAGCTACTCGTCCGCAGGAATAATAGAGTACTTATTGTATTCTATTGTCAGTAACTTGATGGTTGTAGAGAGCCTAAATAATGAATGTGTGTTGTACAATAACCTACAGAATTTTCCTTGAGAATCATTATTTATTGATGGGTAAAAGAACAAAAAAAGTTGTTTTTTATCACAATAGGGCTGTGTGTGTTAGATTCCATGTAGCATTTGTAATGGTGTTTCAATTACATTTTTCATATGGCCATCTAATGGGGTCTGATTATTTATTTTACTACAGTACTTAGTGTAACTTCTCCCTTTTCCCAGATATACGTCTTGTCTCTTTAGACAATAACCAGTACAGTTCACAAACGCAAATAATTCGCTAATTGAATAGCCGCCTAGAACAAGTTTGGACCCTCATTTCTTAAAAGTTGACTTTTGGGTCGGGGCTGTACCAGTAAATAATACGCTGTGGGTATTGGTTGATCGTATTAAAATCAGTACACATGTCTGATCGTCAATTTTGCTCTAAAAATTGAAAATAACTTAGTATAGTTGGCGCAGGGGTTTTGGCAGATGGATTTTTTTAATGGGGAAATTTGAGAGCGAGTTCTCACCGCTGCAAGATCGGTTATCTCTGTCGCAGCTGGAATGGGTAGGACATAAGAGTAAACATACACAACTGATTATTCTATTGCACTCTGGACAGTCACCCAAAAAATAAACAAATATTAAAGTAGTCTATATGTGTCTTTGGTATTCCTACGAAACTAGTTCGATTAATTAAATTTTCTCAATGAAACTTACAGCAGAGTTCGTATAGGCGTTTCTATCTGATGTTTTTCCCAAATTTACTGCGGGCTAAAGAAGGAGATGCACTATCACCTTTACTTTTAACTTCGTTCTAGGGAAAATGCCATTAGGAAAGTTCAGGGTAACAGAGAGGGTTTGGAATTGAACATCAGCTTTGTCTATGCGGGTGATGTGAATATGTTAGGAAAAACTCCACATACGATTAGCGAAAATATGGAAATTTAACTTGAAGCAAGTAAAGGATAGGTTTGGTAGTAAATCCCGAAAAGACAAAGTATATGATTATGTCTCGTGACCAGAATGTTGTACGAAATGGAAATATAATCTGTTATTATATGGAAAATATATGTATAGGTATGTAAATATGTTAATCCTTAGTCAGTAGATAAGACTGAGTTTTTCGAAATACGAACATTAAGAGATGGAAAAAGGGAGGCAGTAAGTCAAAATAATTATACCGATTTATTTTTAACCAGCAGACGTGCAGCCTTTAAATTTAAAACAAA
>JAJSOF020000046.1:204589-244589 GCA_025594305.2 Periplaneta americana
AGTGTGTTTACAAGTGTTTATCAATGTTCATGTGTGATTGAAAGTGCTTAAAATTGTTTAATAGTGTTTGGGTGTGTTTGCAAGCGTTTAAGAGTGTTTGGGTGTGTTTGGAAGAGTTTAACAGGGTTTGGTTTTGTGTGAAAGTGTTAAGGTGTTAGCGTGTGTTTGAAAGTGTTTAACAGTGTTTGGGTGTATTTGAAAGTATTTATCAGTGTTTGGTTGAGTTTGAAGATGTTAGATAATGTTTCGGTGTGTTTGCAAGTGTTTAACGATGTTTGGGGGTGTTTGAAATTGTTTAACAGTGTTTGGGTGTTTGGGTATGTTTGCAGGGGTTAAACGTTTTTGGAACGTTTGCAAGTGTTTAACAGTATTTGGGTGTGTTTGGAAGTGTTTAACAGTGTTTGGATATGTTTTCAATTGTTTAACAGCGTTTAGGTGTTCTTGCAACTGTTTAACTGTGTTTGGGTGTGTTTGCAAGTGTTTAACAGTGTTTGGGTGTGTTTGCAATTGTTTAAGATTATTTGGTGTGTGTTTGCAAGTGTTTAAGTTGGTTTCGGTGTGTTTTATATAGTTTAATACCCTTTGTGTGTGTTTGCAAATCTTCTTCAGTGTTTGGGTGTGTTTGCAAGTTATTAACAGTGTTTCGGTGTGTGCAAATGTTTAACCTTGTATGGTCCTGTTTCCAAGTGTTTAAGAGTGCTTGGGTGTTTTTGCAAGTGTTTACCAGTGTTTGTGTGTTTTTGCAAAAGTTTGACCGTGTTTGGGTGTGTTCGCAAGTATTTAACAGTTTTGGTTGTGTTTGCTAGTGTTTACCAGTGTTTGGGTGTGTTTGCAAATGTTTAACAGTGTTGGTTGTGTTTGAAATTGTCTAATAGTGTTCGAGTTTGTTTGCAAGCGTTAACAGTGTTTGGTTATGTTTGAAAAAGTCTAATAGTACTTGGGAGTATTTGCAAATGTTTACCAGTGTTTGGGTGTGTTTGAAAGTGTTTAACAAAGTTTGGTTGTGTTTGAAAGTGTGTAATAGTGTTCGGGTGTGTTTGCAATTGTTTAACAGTGTTTGGGATTGTTTGAAATTGTTTAACAGTGTTTGCTTGTGTTTCAAAGAGTTTACCAGTGTTAGGGTGAGTTTGGAAGTGTCTAACAGTGTTAGGGTGTGTTTGATAGTGTTTAACAGTGTTTGGGTGTGTTTGAAAGTGTTAAGAGTTTTGTTTGTGTTTGAAAGTGTCTAATAGTGTTTGGGACCCTTTGCAAGTGTTTACCTGTGTTTGGGTGTGTTTGAAAGTGTTTACCAGTGTATGTGTGTGGTTTCAAGTGTCTAATAGTGTTCGGGTGTATTTGGAAGCTTCAAAAGTATTTGGGTGTGTTTGCAAATGTTTAAGAGTGTTTGGGTGTGTTTGCATGTGTTTAAGAATGTTCGGGTGTGTTTGTAAGTGTTCAAACGTGTTCCGATGTGTTTTCAAGCCTTACCACTGTTTGGGTGTGTTTGAAAGTGTCTAACAATGTGTGGGTGTGTTTGCAAGTTTTTAACACTGTTTGGGTGTGTTTGCAAGTGTGTAATATTGTTTGAGTGTGTTTGCAAGTGTTTAATAGTGTTTCGGTGTGTTTGCAAGAATTTAACACTGTTCTGGTATGTTTGCATGTGTGCTTAAGATTGTTCGGGTGTGCTTGCAAGTGTCTAATATTGTTCGGGTGTGTTTGAAAGTGTTTGACAGTTTTTGGGTGTCTGCAATTGTTTAACAGTGTTTGGGTGTGTTTGCAAGTGTTTAAGTGTGTTTGGGTGTGTTTGCAAGGTTTAAGAGTTTTTGGGTTTGTTTGCAAATGTTTGCCTGTGTTTGGGTGTGTTTGGAAGTGTTTAACATTGTTTGGGTGTGTTTGAATATGTTTAAGAGTTTTTGGGTGTTTTGAATGTATTTAGCAGTGTTTGGGTGTGTTTCCAAGTGTTTGACAATTTTTGGGGGTGTTTGCAAATGTTTAACAGTGTTTGGGTGAGTGTTGCAATTTTTTTAAGTGTTTGGTTGCGTTTGCCATTGTTTAACAGTGTTTGGGTGCGTTAGCAAGTGTTTAACAGTGTTTGGGTATGTTTGCAAGTGTTTAATAGTGTTTGGATGTGTTTGCAATTGTTTAACAATGTTTGGGTGTGTCTGCAACTGTTTAACAATATTTGGTTGTTTTTGCAATTGTTTAACACTATTTGGGTGTGTTTGAAAGCGGTTAAATGTGTTTAGGTGTGTTTGCAAGTGCTAAGCAGTGTTTGGGTGTGTTTGCAAGTGTTTAACTGTGTTTGGGTGTGTTTGAATTTGTTTAATAGTCTTTGGGTGTTTTGGAAGTGTTTAACAGTGTTTGCGTGTGTTTGAAACTTTTTAACAATGTTTGGGAGTGTTTGAAAATATTTAATATGTTCGGGTGTGTCTGCAAGTGATCAACAGTGTTTGGGTGTGTTTGAAAGTGTTTAACAAAGTTTGGGTGTGTTTGAAAGTGTTTAAGTGCATTTGTGTGTGTGAAAATATTTAAGAGTGTTTGAGTGTGTTTGAAAGAGTTTAAATGTGTTTGTGTGTTTTTGAAACTGTTTAACAGTATCTGGATGTTTTTAATGTGTTTAACAGTGTTTGGGTATGTTTGAAAGTGTTTAACATTGTTTGGGTGTGTTTGAAATTGTTTAACAGTGTATGGGTTTGTTAGAAATTCTTTAACAGTGATTGTGTGTGTTTGAAAGTGTTTAACAGTGTTTGGTTGTGTTTGAAATTGTTTAACAGTGTTTTGGTGTGTTTGCAAGTGTTTAAGATTGTTTGGGTGTGTGTGAAATTGTTTAACAGTGTTTGGGTGTTTTGAAAGTGTTTAACAGCGTTTGGGTTGTGTTTGCAAGTTTTAACAATGTATTGGTGTGTTTGCAAGTGTTTAAGATTGTTTGGGTGTGTTTGAAATTGTTTAACAGTGTTTGGGTGTTTTTGAAAGTGTTTAGTAGCGTTTGGGTATGTTTGCAAGTTGTGAACAGTGTTTGGGTGTGTTTGCAATTATTTAATAGTGTTTGTGTGTGTTTGCAAATGTTTAGTATTTTAGGGTATGCTTGAAAGTGTTTAAGAGTGTTAGGGTGTGTTTGAATGTGTTTAACAGTTTTTGGGTGTGTTTGAATATGTTAAGAGTGTCTGGGTGTGTTTGAAAGTGATTATCAGTGTTTGGGTGTGTTTGCAAATGTTTAACAGTGTTTGGTTGTGTGTGGCAAGTTTGTAATTGTTTTTGTATGCGTTTGCAAATTTTTAACATTGTTTGGTTGCGTTTGGAAGTGTTTGACAGTTTAGGTGCGTTTGCAAGTGTTTAAAATTGTTTGGGTGTGTTTGCAAATGTTTAACAGTGTTGATGTGTGTTTGAGAGTGTTTAACAGTGTTAAAAGTGTCAGGGTGTGTTTGCAAGCGTTTAATATTTTTTTGGGTGTGTTTAAGATGTTAAACAGGGTTTGGGTTTGTGTAAAATTGTTTAAGTGTGTTGTTTGTGTTTGAACTTGTTTGATAGTGTTTGGGAGCGTTTTCAAGTGTTTAACAGTGTTTGGGTGTGTTTGCAAATGTTTAACAATATTTGGGTGCGTTTGCAAGGGTTTAACAGTGTTTTGATGTGTTTCAAAATGTTTAACAGTGTTTCGGTGTGTTTGCAAGTGTTTAACAGTGTTTATGTGTGTTTGAAAGTGTTTAATAGTGTTTAACATTATCAGGGTGTGTTTGCAAGCGTTTAATATTGTTTGGGTGTGTTTGAAGATGTTTAACAGCGTTTGGGAGTGTTTGCAAGTGTCTAATTGTGTTTGGGTGTGTTTGCATGTGTTCAACAGTGTTTGGGTGTGTTTGCAATTGTTTAACAGTGTTTGGATATGTTTGAAAGTGTTTAACAGTATTTGAGTATATTTGGAAGTGTGTAACAGTGTTTGGGTGTGTGTTGCTATTATTTAATAGTTCTTGGGTGCATTTGCAAATGTTTAACATTGTTTATTGCGTTTGGAAGTGTTTAACAGTGTTTGGGTGTGTTTGCAAGTGTTTAACAGTGTTTGGGTGTGTTTGTAAGTGTTTAACAGTGTCTCAGTGTGTTTACAAGTGTTTATCAATGTTCATGTGTGATTGAAAGTGCTTAAAATTGTTTAATAGTGTTTGGGTGAGTTTGCAAACGTTTAAGAGTGTTTGGGTGTGTTTGGAAGAGTTTAACAGGGTTTGGTTTTGTGTGAAAGTGTTAAGGTGTTAGCGTGTGTTTGAAAGTGTTTAACAGTGTTTGGGTGTATTTGAAAGTATTTATCAGTGTTTGGTTGAGTTTGAAGATGTTAGATAATGTTTCGGTGTGTTTGCAAGTGTTCAACGATGTTTGGGGGTGTTTGAAATTGTTTAACAGTGTTTGGGTGTTTGGGTATGTTTGCAGGGGTTAAAAGTTTTTGGAACGTTTGCAAGTGTTTAACAGTATTTGGGTGTGTTTGGAAGTGTTTAACAGTGTTTGGATATGTTTTCAATTGTTTAACAGTGTTTAGGTGTGCTTGCAACTGTTTAACTGTGTTTGGGTGTGTTTGCAAGTGTTTAACAGTGTTTGGGTGTGTTTGCAATTGTTTAAGATTATTTGGGTGTGTTTGCAAGTGTTTAAGTTGGTTTCGGTGTGTTTTATATAGTTTAATACCCTTTGTGTGTGTTTGCAAATCTTTTTCAGTGTTTGGGTGTGTTTGCAAGTTATTAACAGTGTTTCGGTGTGTGCAAATGTTAGCCTTGTATGGTCCTGTTTCCAAGTGTTTAAGAGTGCTTGGGTGTTTTTGCAAGTGTTTACCAGTGTTTGTGTGTTTTTGCAAAAGTTTGAATGTGTTTGGGTGTGTTCGCAAGTACTTAACAGTTTTGGTTGTGTTTGCTAGTGTTTACCAGTGTTTGGGTGTGTTTGCAAATGTTTAACAGTGTTGGTTGTGTTTGAAATTGTCTAATAGTGTTCAAGTTTGTTTGCAAGCGTTAACAGTGTTTGGTTATGTTTGAAAAAGTCTAATAGTACTTGGGAGTATTTGCAAATGTTTACCAGTGTTTGGGTGTGTTTGAAAGTGTTTAACAAAGTTTGGTTGTGTTTGAAAGTGTGTAATAGTGTTCGGGTGTGTTTGCAATTGTTTAACAGTGTTTGGGATTGTTTGAAATTGTTTAACAGTGTTTGCTTGTGTTTCAAAGAGTTTACCAGTGTTAGGGTGAGTTTGGAAGTGTCTAACAGTGTTAGGGTGTGTTTGATAGTGTTTAACAGTGTTTGGGTGTGTTTGAAAGTGTTAAGAGTTTTGTTTGTGTTTGAAAGTGTCTAATAGTGTTTGGGACCCTTTGCAAGTGTTTACCTGTGTTTGGGTGTGTTTGAAAGTGTTTACCAGTGTATGTGTGTGGTTTCAAGTGTCTAATAGTGTTCGGGTGTATTTGGAAGCTTCAAAAGTATTTGGGTGTGTTTGCAAATGTTTAAGAGTGTTTGGGTGTGTTTGCATGTGTTTAAGAATGTTCGGGTGTGTTTGTAAGTGTTCAAACGTGTTCCGATGTGTTTTCAAGCCTTACCACTGTTTGGGTGTGTTTGAAAGTGTCTAACAATGTGTGGGTGTGTTTGCAAGTTTTTAACACTGTTTGGGTGTGTTTGCAAGTGTGTAATATTGTTTGAGTGTGTTTGCAAGTGTTTAATAGTGTTTCGGTGTGTTTGCAAGAATTTAACACTGTTCTGGTATGTTTGCATGTGTGCTTAAGATTGTTCGGGTGTGCTTGCAAGTGTCTAATATTGTTCGGGTGTGTTTGAAAGTGTTTGACAGTTTTTGGGTGTCTGCAATTGTTTAACAGTGTTTGGGTGTGTTTGCAAGTGTTTAAGTGTGTTTGGGTGTGTTTGTAAGTTTCTAATATTCTTCGTGTGTGTTTGCAAGTGTTTAACAGTGTTCGGGTGTGTTTGCAATTGTTTAACGGTGTTTGCAAGTGATTAATAGTGTTTGGCTGTGTATGCAAATGTTTAACAGTGTTTGGGTGTGTTTGCAATTGTTTACCCGTGTTTGGTTGTGTTTGCAAGTGTTTAACACTTTTCGGGTGTTTTTGCAAGTGTTTAACAGTGTTGGGTGTATTTGGAAGTGTGTAACTTTGTTTAGTATAGTTTAGTATTTAATAGTATTTATTAGCTGTGTTTGCAAAATTGTTTAACACATGTTTTGTCAAAACTGTTTAACAAATTTGGTGTTTTGAAAATTATTTATTACAACATTTGGGTGTGTTTAAAAGGTTTAAATGTGTTTACAATTGTGTTTGTCAAGATTATCAAAGTGTTTGGCTAATATTAGATGAAAATTTTAAACTGTGTTTGGATATTGATTTGATTAACAATTTTGGGAATTTTAATATGTTTAACAGAGAAAGAAACTTTTTAAAAATATTTTGCTTTTCTGATTCAAAATATTCTTTACAGAATAGAATGGGTTTTGCAAGTGAACACGTTTTCACTTTGACTTTGAATATGTTTCAAGTGACACTTCCTGTGCTTCCTGTGAAACATGTTGAACATTCTACAGCCCAACATGTTAGGACTATTTTAAGTGTTTGGTAGTTTGAAAAATTTAATGTCCAGTTTTTCTTTATTCCGAGTATTAACTCATGTTTATCCATCCTACTGGTGAAGCCATAAAGATTTTTCTTGATGTAAAGAAGGAGTTCCAGAATATATTTTAACAACTGTTTAAGATGGTTTTCCTGTTTAACAGTGGTTTACAATGTGTTTGAAATTGTTTAACAGTTCTTGTGTTTGATAGTGTTTCATTGTTTCTTGTGTTTGAGCAGGACTTCAATAAGTTTTTGCTGTTTCCCCACACCAGGATTCCATACTTCAATATGCTTGAAAAAGCAAAATAAACACTGTTTAGTTTGTGTTTGAAATTGTATTTTATGTTTCTAATTCCTGTTTTAAGAGATACAGGACTTTGGACAGTCTTTGAGATGTATTCAATGTTGCAATCCCAGGTTAGTTTTTATCAAGATGGATACCAAGTAGTGTTTTACTGCCTTTTCAAGGTGTGTTTGCAAGTGTTATTCAGACCCTTCTTCTTTTTCAATGACAAAATTAATTTTTGAGTCTTCTCAAGTGTTTAAAATTGTTTATTTGCTGTTGAGTGTTTGGGTGTTTCTGCTTGCTTCCAAAACTGTATTTGAGGTTTGAGTGCAGTTCTGCTGCACTTGTCGAACAGTGTTTAAAAGAAGTGTTTCATCTGCATATAATGTTTTGATTTGGAAAGTGTTTAGTGTTATAACTTAAATCATTTACAAGTGTTTGGAATAAGAAAGTGTTTAAGATGTTTGGGTGTGTTTGAACCATGTTTGCACTTCTTTCAAAAGGTGTGTTTGAATTTCTTATTTGTTTTTGCCAGACAGTATGTTTGAGAAGATCCAACTTTCCATTTTACCATGTGTTTGAAAGTTTAAAGTGTTTAAAATGTCATTGAAAGCAGTCAAAAGCTTTTGTTAGGTCGCATAACGTGTTCAGAGTGTGTTTTTATCTTCAAAACCATTTATGCTGATTCCAGCAGTGTTAAGAGTGTTTAGCATCAACTGTTGTTTACCTTTACGAAAACCAAACTGCGTATGACACAATAAGTCATTTGTTTCAAAATAATTTGCCAATTGAGTCTTTTAACATTTAACACTTTTCCGAAAATAGGAATAATAGATTTTGGCCTATAACTACTTGGATTCTCTTTTCACCTTTTTGTTGTTTGGGTGTTTGAAAAGTATTTTTGACTATTTGGAAATATGTTTTTCCAGACAATCGTTGAACACTGTTCAATGGTTTATAAGATATAATTAATCACTTGCTTCAGTGAAATGTTTGCAATATTCCATGTTTATGTTTGCTGTTTGATGCTTTCATTTTGTTCACAATATTAACTATGTGTTTCAATGTTTAACAGTGTTTACTGCCATTTGAAACCTTCTCAAGTGCACTTGCACAGTGTGTTTGCTTGTTAGAAGTGTTTGCTGTTATTTGAAGAACTGATTTAAAATGTTTATGCTCCACAGAGTGTTTTCAAGAAAATACCTGTTGTTCATTTCATTGGGTTTTCAATTGGTATATTTTTTTTTGACACCTTTGTTACATTCTGTCTTTATCAAGTTCCATGTTGAACATTTGTTGTTGGATGATTCAATGAAAATAGTTTGAAAATTGTTTCTCTGTTTTTTTGTTTTTTTAATGAATCTTTTAAGTTTTGTTTGCTTTTTATATTCAACTCTGTCTTTTTCCTTCCCAGAAAATTTAATATGGACAACAGTGTTTCATGTGTTTGCAAGTTTTTATACAGTGTTCCAGTTCCTTTGTAAACCATTTGCTTTTGTCGTGTCGTACTTCTGTTCTTTCAATCTTCATGAAACTTTTCAGTGAAAATAAAAGTTAAAAAGGTCAATAAAAATTGAAAAAAACCATGTTAAATCACCGCCTCTGCAATTTCTATAGTGAGATTTAAACTGGCAATCCAATCTTTGTGCTTCACTTTAACGAAAAACTCAGTTTTTGGAGTGTTTACTCTTGTTTAACAGTGTTTGGTGTTTCAAAAGTTTCAAGTGTTTTGAGATGTTTTGACAGTGTTTGGTTGTCAGGCAGATTAAGTGTTTCCACAGGTGTGTTTGATAAGTGTTTACTGTTTTCTGTGTTTCAAATTTAAGTTTATTTAGTTATAATTTGTCTAAGCATGTTTCTCTTGTTGGTGTTAAAAACTTTAACAGTAGCATTTGGATGTGTTTGCACATAACAGTGTTAAGTGTTTCTTTAGAATTTTTAGTGTTCAATCTTATATCTATGTTTTCACCACCTATTTTGTGTTTGAAATATCCTAACCACTGACAAGGTGAATTTGTAAGCAGTGCTCAATGCATTCAAGAAAGATTTTAAAATGTTTCAGGTGTTTATATGTTTGAAATAACTACTAACCTATATTAGGGTGTGTTTGCAGTTTCAAAGTGTTTTTTGAATATGTTTCCTAAATCTATGATATTAAAATCAATATCTGTTCTAAGAAACAAACACCACCATGTAATGAATTAACAGGTTTATGTTTGCAAATGTTTCTACAATATTTGTTAGCAAGTTTGTAACTGTCCATATGCACAAGTTCAATTTCATCTCTTGACATCCAATGCTCACAAACACTTAACACATCAATGCATTTAGAAATCAAATATACCTCCATCTCTTCCGTGGATGTTTGCAAGTTTTTAACAGTGTTTGGGTGTGTTTGCAATTCTTTAACAGTGTAAGGTGTGTTTGCAAGTATTGAAAAGTGTTTGGTTGTGTTTTCAAGTGTTTAACAGTGTTTGGGTGTGTTTGAACGTGTTTAACATTGTTTGGGTGAGTTTGAATGTGTTTAACAATATTTGGGTGTGTCTGAAATTGCTTAACAGTGTATGGGTGTGTTAGAAATTCTTTAAGAGTGATTGTGTGTGTTTGAAAGTGTTTAACAGTGTTTGGTTGTGTTTGAAATTTTTTAAAGTGTTTGGGTGTGTTTGCAAGTGTTTAAGAGTGTTTGGATGTGTTTGAAATTGTTTAACAGTGTTTGGGTGTTTTTGAAAGTGTTTAACAGCGTTTGCGAGTGTTTGAAAGTGTTTAACAGTGTTTGGGTGTGTTTAGCAAGTTGTTAACAGTGTTTGGGTGTGATTGCAAGTGTTTAGTAGATTAGGGTGTGCTTGAAAGTGTTTAACGGTGTTTGGATGTGTTTGAATGTGTTTAACATTGTTTGGGAGTGTTTGAATTTGTCTAAGAGTGTTTGGGTGTGTTTGAATGTGCTTATCAGTGTTTGTGTGTGTTTGCAAGTGTTTAACAGTATTTGGGTGTATGTTGCAAGTTTTGAACTGTTTTTGGGTGCTTTTGCAAATGTTTAACATTGTTTGTTTGCGTTTGGAAATTTTAGACAGTGTTTCGGTGCGTTTGCAAGTGTTTAAAAGTGTTTGGGTGTGTTTGCATATGTTTAACAGTGTTAGGAAGCGTTTTCAAATGTTTCGATTTGTTTGAAAATGTTTAACAGTGTTTGGGTGTATTTGAATGTGTTTAACAGTGTTTGAGTGCGTTTGAATGTGTCTAAGTATATTTGGTTTTGTTTGAAAGTGTTTAACAGTGTTTGGGTGTGTTTGCAAGAGTTTAAATGTGTTTGGGTGTGTTTGAAACAGTTTAAGAGTGTTTGGATATTGTTTAACTGTGTTTGGGTGATTTTGAAAGGGTTTAACAGTGTTTGTTTGTGTTTGAAATTGTCTAATAATGTTCGAGTGTGTTTGCATGTGTTTAACAGTGTTTGATTATGTTTGAAAGTGTCTAATACTGTTCGGGTGTGTTTGCAAGTGTTTAACAGTGTTTGGTTGTGTTTGAAAGTGTCTATTAGTGTTCGGGTATGTTTGCAAGTGTTTAACAGTGTTTGGTTGTGTTTGAAAGCGCTTAACAGTATTTGGTTGTGTTTGAAAGAGTTTAACAGAGTTAGGGAGAGTTTGGAAGTGTCTAACAGCGTTAGGGTGTGTTTGAAAGTGTTTACAAGTGTTTGGGTGTGTTTGAAAGTGTTAAGAGTGTCGTTTGTGTTTGAAAGTGTCTAATAGTGTTTGGGTATGTTAGCAAGTGTTTATTGTTTTTGGTGTTTTTGAAATTGTTTACCAGTGTTTGGGTGTGGTTTCAAGTGTCTAATAGTTTTCGGGTATGTTTGGAAGTTTCAACAGTGTTTGGGTGCATTTGCAAGTGTTTTAGTGTGTTTGGGTGTGTTTGCATGTGTTTAAGAATGTTCGGGTGTGTTTGTAAGTGTTTAACCGTGTTCCGGTGTGTTTGCAAGTCTTTACCAGTGTTTGAGTGAGTTTCCAAGTGTTTAACAGTGCTTGGGTTTGTTTGAAATTTTTAATAGTGCTTAGGTGTGTTTGCAAGTGTTTACCAGGTTCTGTGTGTGTTTGCAAATGTTTTACAGTGTTTCAGTGTGTTTGCAAGTGTTTACCAGTGTTTGGGTGTGTTTGAAATTGTTTACCAATGTTTGGGTGTGTTTGCAAATGTTAAGAGTGTTGTTTGTGTTTGAAAGTGTCTAATAGTGTTTGGGTGTGTTTGCAAGTGTTTACTTCTGTTTGGGTGTGTTTGAAATTGTCTAGCAGTGTTTCCGTGTGGTTTCAAGTGTCTAATTGTGTTCGGGTGTGTTTGGAAGTTTCAACAGTGTTTGGGTGTGTTTGCAAGTGTTTAAGAGTGTTTGGTTGTGTTTGCATGTGTTTGAGAATGTTCGGGTGAGTTTGTAAGTGTTTGACCGTGTTCCGGTGTGTTTGCAAGTCTTTACCAGTGTTTGAGTGTGTTTCCCAGTTTTTAACGGTGTTTGGGTGTGTTTGAAATTCTTTTAAATGTTTCGGTGTGTTTGCCAGTGTTTACCAGTTTTTGGGTGTGTTTGCAAGTGTTTACCCGTGTTTGGGTGTGTTTGCAAATGTTTAACAGTGCTTTGTTGTGTTTCAAAATGTTTAACATTGTTTGGGTGTGTTTGAAATTGTTTAAGAGTGTTTGGTTATGATTGAAGTTGTTTAACAGTGTTTGGGTACGTTTGCATGTGTTTATCAGTGTTTGAAATAGTTTGAAATCGTTTCACAGTGTTTGGGTATATGTATGCAAGTGTTTAACAATGTTTGTTTATGTTTGCAAGTATTTAACATTGTTTGGGTGTGTTTGCAAGTGTTTACCAGTGTTAGGGATCGTTTGAAAGTGTTTAACACTGTCTGGTTTTGTTTGAATTTGTCTAATAGTGCTCGGGTATGTTTGTAACAGTTTAACAGTGCTTGGTTTTGTTTCCAAGTATTTAACAGTGCTTGGGTGTGTTTGAATGTGTTTTCCACTGTTTGGGTGTGTTTGAAAATGTTTAACAGTGTTTGGTTATGTTTGAAAAAGTCTAATAGTATTTGGGAGTGTTTGCTAATGTTTAAAAGTGTTTGGGTGTGTTTGAAAGTGTTTACCAATGTTTGGGTGTGTTTTCAAGTGGCTAATAGTGTTCGGGAGTGTTTGCAACTGTTTAACAGTGTTTGGTTGTGTTTGAAAGTGTCTAATATTGTTTGAGTGCGTTTTCAAGTGTTTAACAGTGTTTAGTTTTGATTGAAAGTATCTAAGAGTGTTTGGGTGTGTTTGCAAGTGTTTAACAGTGTTTGGGTGTGTTTGAAAGTGTTTAACAGTCTTTGCGTGTGTTTGCAAATTTTTAACAGTTTTCGGTTGTGTTTCAAAGTGTCTAATAGTGTTCGGGTGTGTTTGCAAGTGCTTAACAATGTTTGGGTAAGTTTGAAGGTGTCAAATGTTTACCAGTTTTTGGGTGTGTCTGCAAGTATTTAGCATTGTTTGGGTGTGTTTGCAAGTGTTTAACAGCGTTTGGGTGAGTTTACAAGTGTTTACCAGTGTCTGTGTGTTTGCAAGTGTTATGCAGTTTTTGGGTGTGTTTGCAAGTTTTTACCAGTGTCTGGGTGTGTTTGCAAGTGTTTGCCAGTGTTTGGGTGTGTTGAAAAGTGTTTAAGGGTGTTTGGGTGTGTTTGCAAGCTTTTACCAGTGTTTGGGTGTGTTTCCAATATTTAACACTGTTTGTTTGTGTTTGAAAGTGTCTAATTGTGTTCGCGTGTGTTTGAAAGTGTATAACATTGTTTGGGTCTGTTTGCAGGAGTTTAAGAGTGTTTGGGTGTGTTTGCAATTGTTTAAGATTGTTTGGATGTGTTTGCTAGTGTTTAAGAATGTTTCGGTGTGTTTATTATAGTTTAACAGCGTTTGTGTGTGTTTGCAAGTCTTTTCCAGTGTCTGGATGTGTTTGCAGGTTATTAACAGTGTTTCGGTGTGTTTGCAAATGTTTAACATTGTTTGGTTCTGTTTCCAAGTGTTTAAGAGTGCTTGGGTGTGTTTAGCAAGTGTTTACCAATATTTGTGTGTGTTTGCAAGAGTTTGACCGTGTTTGGGTGTGTTCGCAAGTATTTAACAGTTTTGGTTGTGTTGCTAGTGTTTACCAGTGTTTGGGTGTGTTTTCAAGCGTTTAACAGAGTTTCGGTGTGTTTGCAAATGTTTAACAGTATTTGGTTGTATTTGAAATTGTCTAATAGTGTTCGAGTGTGTATGCAAGCGTTAACAGTGTTTGGTCATTTTTGAGAAAGTCTAATAGTGTTTGGGAGTGTTTGCAAATGTTTACCAGTGTTTGGGTGTGTTTGCAAGTATTTAACGGTGTTAGGGTGTTTTTGCAAGTGATTAACAGTGTTTGGCTGTGTATGCAATTGTTTAACAGTGCTTGGGTGTGTTTGCAAGTGTTTACTCGTGATTGGTTGTGCTTGCAAGTGTTTAAGAGTGTTCGGGTGTTTTTGCAAGTGTTGAACAGTGTTGGGTGTGTTTGCAAGTGTGTACCTTTGGGTGTCTTTGAAAGTCTTTAACTTGTGTAAGGTGTGTTCGCAAGTATTTAAAAGTGTTTGGGTGTGTTTTCAAGTGTTTAACAGTGTTTGGGTGTATTTGAAAGTCTTTAGCTGTGTTCGGGTGTGTTTGCCTTTGTTTAACAGTGTTTATGTGTGTTTGCAAATGTTTACCAGTGTTTGGGCGTGTTTGCAATTGTGTGAGACTGTTTGGGTGTGTTTGCAAGTGTTAGCAGTGTTGTGCGTGTTTGCTAGTGTTTAACAGGTTGTGTTTGAAAGTGTCTAATAATGTTCGGGTGTGTTTGCAAGTGTTTAACATTGTTTGGGTGTGTTTGAATGTGTCTAATATTGTTCGGGTGTGTTTGCAATTGTTTAACATTTTTTGGTTGTGTTTGAAATTGTCTAATAGTGTTCGAGTGTGTTTGCAAGCGTTAAGAGTGTTTGGTTGTATTTGAAAGTGTCTAATAGTGTTCGAGGGTGCTTCCAAGTATTTAACAGTGTTTGGTTGTGTTAGAGAGTGTCTAATAATGATCGGGTGTGTTTGCAAGTGTTTAACAGTGTTTGGCTGTGTTTGAAATTGTCTAATAGTGTTGGGGTTTTTTTTCAATTGTTTAACAGTGTTTGGTTTTGTTTGAAGGAGTCTAATAGTGTTCAGGTGTGTTTGCAAGTGTTTAACAGTGATAGGGTGTGTTTGTAAGTGTTTAACAGTGTTTGGTTGTGTTTGAAAGTGTCTAATATGTGTTGGGGTGTGTTTGCAAGTGTTTAACAGTGTTTGGGAGTGTTTGCAAGTCTTTAATATTGTTTCGGTGTGTTTGCAAGTTTTTAACAGAGTTTGGTTGTGTTTGAAAGAGTCTGAAAGTGTTTGGGTGTGTTTGCAAGTGCTTAAGAGTTTTTGGGTGTGTTTGAATGTATTTAACAGTCTTTGGGTGTGTTTGCAAATGTTTAACAGTTTTCGGTTGTGTTCCAATGTGTCTAATAGTGTTCGGGTCAGTTTGGAAGTGCTTAACAGTTTTTGGGTAAGTTTGGAGGTGTCTGATACTGTTCAGGTGTGTTTGCAATTCTTTAAGAGTCTTTGATTGTGCTTGAAATTATATAATAATGTTCGGGTGTGTTTGTAAGTGTTTAACAGTGTTTGGTTGTGTTTGAAAATGTTTAATAGTTTTCGGGTGTGTATGCAAGTGTTTAACAGTGTTTGGATATGTTTGAAAGTGTCTAATAGTGTTCGGGTATGTTTGCAATGATTAACGGTGTTTGGGTTTGTTTAAAAGTGTTCAACAGTGTTTGTTTGTATTAGAAAATGTATAAAAGTGTTTGGGTGAGTTTGGAAGTGTTTAACAGTGTTTGGTTGTGTTTGAAAATGTCTAATAATGTTTGGGTGTGTTTGAAAGTGTTTACCATTGTTTGGGTGTGTTTTCAAGTGTCTAATATTTTTCGGGTGTGTTTGCAAAATTTCACAGTGTTTGGGAGAATTTGCAAATGTTTAACAGTGTTTGGGTGTGTTTGCAAGTATTAAACAGTGACCGGGTTTGTTTGCAAGTGTTTAACAATGTTCGGGTGTGTTTGCAAGTGTTTAACAGTGTTCGGTTGTGTTTGAACGTGTCTAATAGTGTACGGGTGTGTTTGAAAGCGTTTAAGAGTGTTTGGTTTTGTTTGAATGTGTCTAATATTGTTCGGGTATGTTTGCAAGAGTTTAACAGTGTTTGGTTTGTTTGAAAGTGTTTAACAGTGTTTGGTTGTATTTGTTAGTCTTTACCAGTATTTGGGTGTGTCTGAAAGTGTTTACCAGTGTGAGGCTATGTTTGAAAGTGTTTAATAGTGTTTGGTTGTGTTTGAAAGTGTCTAATAGTGTTCGGGTGTGTTTGCAAGTGTTCAAAAGTTCTTGGATGTGTTTGAAAGTGTTACACCGTTTCTGGTTATGTTGGAAAAGTGTCTAATAGTATTTGGGTGTGTTTGCAAATATTTACCAGTGTTCGGGTGTGTTTGGAAGTGTTTACCAATGTTGGGTGTGTTTTCAAATGGCTAAAAGTGTTCGGGTATGTTTGCAATTGTTTAACAGTGTTTGGTTGTGTTCCAAGTGTTTAACAGGTGTGTTTGCAAGTGTTTAACAGTGTTCGGGTGTGTTTGCAAGTGTTTAAGAGTGTTTGGGTGTGTTTGCAAGTGTTTAACAATGTTTTGTTGTGTTAGCATGAGTTGAACAGTGTTTGTGTGTATTTGCAAGTCTTTTCCATTGTCTAGGTGTGTTTGCAAGTGTTTAACACTGTTTGCGTATGTTTGCAAATGTTTAAAAGTGTTTGGGTGTGATTGCAAGTGTTTACCAGTGTTTCGGTATGTTTCCAAGAGTTTAACTATGTTTGGGTGTGTTTGCAAGTTTTTACCAGTTTTTGGGTGTGTTTGCAAGAGTTTGCCCGTGTTTGGGTGTGTTTGCTTTTGAATACCAGTGTTTGGGTCTGTTTTCAAGTGTTTAAGAATGTTTCGGTGTGCTTGCAAATGTTTAACAGTGTTTGGCTGTGTTTGAAATTGTATAATAGTGTTCGAGTGTGTTTGCAAGCGTTAACAGTGTTTGGTGTGTTTAGATTGTCTAATAGTGCTCGGGTGTGTTTCCAAGTGTTTAACAGTGTTTGGTTTTGTTTCACAGTGTCTAATAGTGTTCGGGTGTGTTTGCAATTCTTTAACAGTGTTTGGTTGTGTTTGAAAGTATCTAATAGTGTTCGGGTGTGTTTGTAAGTGTTTAACAGTGTTTGGGTAAGTTTGCACGTGTTTAACAGAGTTTGGTTGTGTTTCAAAATGTCTAATAGTGTTCTGGTGTGTTTGCAATTGCAAAAGTGTTTCGGTGTGTTTGAAAGTGTCTAATATTTTCGGGTGTGTTTCCAAGTGTTTAACAGTGCTTGGGTGTGTTTGAAAGTGTCTAATATTGTTTGGGTGTGTTTGCAAGTGTTTAACAGTGTTTGGGTGTGTTTACATATGTTCAACAGTGTTTGGGTGTTTTTACAGGTGTTTAACAGTGCTTGGGTGTTTTCGCAAGTTTTTCAGAGTGTTTGGTTGTGTTTGAAAGTGTCTAATAGTGTTCTGGTGTGTTTGAATGTGTTTAACAGTGTCCGGGTGTGTTTGCAGGTGTTTAACAGTGTTTGCGTGTGTTTGCAAGTGTTTAACAGTGTTTGGGTGTGCTTGCAAGTGTTCAACTATGTATGGGTGTTTTTGCATGTGCTTATCAGTGTTTGGGTGTGTTTGAATGTGTCTAATAGTGTAAGGGTGTGTTTGTAAGTTTTTAACATTCCCCGGTTGTATTTGCAACCGTTTAACAGTTTTTGGGTGTGTTTGCAAGTGTTTAACAGTGTTTGGGTGTGTTTGCAAGTGTTTGGGTGTGTTTGCAAGTGTTTAAAAATGTTCTGGTGTTTTTGCAAGTGTTTAAGTGTTCGGGTGTGTTTGTGTGTGTTTAATAGTGTTCGGGTGTGTTTAAAAGTGTTTAACAGTGTCCAAGTGTGTTTGCAAGTGTTTAACAGTGTTGGGTGTTTTCAAGTGTTTAACAGTGTTTGGGTGTGTTTGCAAGTATTCAACAGTGTTTGGGTGTGTTTGCAAGTTTTTAACAGTGCCCGGGTGTATTTGCAAGTGTTTAACAGTGCCCGGGTGTATTTGCAAGTGTTTAACAGTGCTTGGGTGTGTTTGAAAATGTTTACCAGTGCTTGGGTGTGCTTGACATTGTTTGCCAGTGTTTGGTGTGTTTGAAAGTGTTTATCTGTGTTTGGGAATATTTTAAAGTTTTTACCAGTGTTTGGAATTGTTTCAAAGTGTTTACCAGTGTTTGGGTGTGTTTGAAAATGTTTACCAGTGCTTGGGTGTGTTTGACAATTTGTACCAGTGTTTGGGTGTGTTTGAAATTGTTTATCAGTGTTTGGAATTGTTTGAAAATCTTTACCAGTGTTTGGAAATGTTTCTAATTGTTTACCAGTGTTTGGGTGTGTTTGAATGTTTTTACCAGTGTTTGGGTTTTTTGAAAGTGTTTGCCAGTGTTTGGGTGTGTTTGAAAGTGTTTACCAGTGTTTTTGTGTGTTTGACAGTGTTTACCAGTGTTTGGGTGTGTCAAAGTGTTTACCAGTGTTTGGGTGTGTTTGAAATTCTTTACCAGTGTTAGGGTGTGGTTGAAAGTGTTTGTCATGTGTTTGGGAGTGTTTGAAAGTGTTAGCAGTGTTTGGGTGTGTTTTAAATTGTTTACCAGTTTTTGGGTGTGTTTGAAATTGTTTACAGATGTTTGGGAGTGATTGAAAGTGTAAAAAAGTGTTTGGGAGAGTTTGAAATTGTTTACCAGTTTTTGGGTGTGTTTGAATGTGTCTACCAGTGTTAGGTTTGTTTAAAAGTTTTTACCAGCGTTTGGGTGTGTTTGAAAATACTTGGCACTTGTTTGAGAAAGTTTGAAAGTGTTTACCAATGTTTGAGTGTGTTTGAAAGTGTTTACCATTGTTTGGCTGTGTTTGAAAATGTTTAACAATGTTTAGGAATGTTTGTTTGAAATTGTTTACCAGTGTTTGGTTGTGTTTGAAAGTGTCTGATAATGTTCGGGTGTGTTTAAAAGTGTTTAACAGTGTCCAAGTGTGTTTGCAAATGTTTAAGTGTTCAGGTGTGTTTGCAAGTGTTTAACAGTGTTTGGATGTGTTTGCAAGTTTTTAATAGTGTTTCGGTGTGTTTGCAAATGTTCTACAGTGTTTGGGTGTGTTTGCAAGTGTCTAACAGTGTTTGGGTATGTTTGAATGTGTATAATAGTATTCGGATGTGTTTGCAAGTTTTTAACAGTGCTCGGGTGTATTTGCAAGTGCTTAACTGTGTTTGGGTGTGTTTACAAGTGTTTAACAGTTTTTGGGTGCGTTTGCAAGTGTTTAACAATGTTCTGGTGATTTTGCAAGTGTTTAAGTGTTCGGGTGTGTTTGCATGTATTTAATAGTGTTCGGTTGTGTTTCAAAGTGTTTAACAGTGTTTGGGTGTGCTTGCAAGTGTTTAACACTGTTTGGTTTTGTTTCTATTTGTCTAATAGTGTTCTGGTGTGTATGCACGTTTTTAGCAGTGTTCGGGTGTGTTTGCAAGTGTTTAACAGTGTTTGGGTGTGTTTGCATGTTCATAACAGTTTTTGGGTGTGTTTGCAAGTGTTATCAGTGTTTGGGAGTGTTTGCAAGTGTTTAACAGTGTTTGGTTCTGTTTGCAAGTTTTAACAGTGTTTGGGTGTGTTTGAATGTGTCTAATAATGTTCGGGTGTGTTTGCAATTCTTTAACAGTGTTGGGTGTATTTGCAAGTGTTTAACAGTGTTTGGGTGTTTCTTCAATTTTTAACTGTGTTTTGGTGTGTTTGCAAGTGTTTACCAGAGTTTGGCTGTGTTTGCAAGTGTTTACCAGTGTTTGAGTGTGCTTGCAAATGTTTAACAGTGTACGGGTGAGTTTGCAAGTGTTTAACAGTGCTCGGGTGTGTTTGAAAGTCTTTAACAATGTTTGGGAATGTTTGCAAGTGTTGAACAGTGTTTGGTTGTGTTTGCAAGTGTTTAACAGTGTTCGGGTGTGTTTGAAAGTGTCTAATAGTGTTCGGGTGTGTTTGCAAGTGTTTAACAGGGTTTGAGTGTGTTTGCAATTATTTAACAGTGTTTGGGTGTGTTTGCAAGTGTTTAATAGTTTTTGCGTGTGTTTGCAAGTGTTTAACAGTGTTTGGGTGTGTTTGCAACTGTTTCACTGTGTTCGGGTGTGTTTGCAAGTGTTTAACATTGTTTTTGTGTGTTTCCTAGTGTTTAACAATGTTTGTTTGTGTTTGAAAGTATCTAATAATGTTCGGGTGTGTTTGCAAGTGTTTAACAGTGTTTAGGTGTGTTTGAAAGTGTCTAATATTGTTCGTGTGTGTTTGCAATTTTTTAACAGAGTTTGGTTTTGTTTGAAAGTGTCTAATTGTGTTCGAGTGAGTTTGCAAGCTTTTAACAGTGTTTGGTATTGTTTGAAATTGTCTAATGGTGTTCGGGTGCGTTTGTAATTGTTTAACAGTGTTTGGTTATGTTTGAAATTGTCTAATAGTGTTCGGTTGTGTTTGCAAGTGTTTAACAGTGTTTGGGTGTGTTTGAATATGTGTACCAGAGTTGGGTGTGTTTGAAATTGTTTAGCAGTATTTCGATGTGTTTGAAATTGTTTACAAGTGCTTGGGTGTGTTCGAAATTTGTTACCAGTGTTTGGGTGTGTTTGAAAGTACTTGCCAGTTGTTTGGGAAAGTTTGAAAGTGTTTACAAATGTTTGAGTGTGTTTGAAAGTGTATACCATTGTTTGGCTGTGTTTGAAAATGTTTAACAATGTTTAGGTTTGTTTGAAAGTGTTTACCAGTGTTTGGGTGTGTTTGAAATTGTTTACCAGTGTTTCTGTGTGTTTTAAATCGTTTACCACTGTTTGGGAGTGTGTGAATATGTTTACCAGTGTTTTGGTGTGTTTGAAAGTGTTTACCAGTGTTTGGGTGTGTTTGAAATTGTTTACCAGTGTTTCGGTGTGTTTGAAATCGTTTACCACTGTTTGAGAGTTTTGAATATGTTTCCCAGTTTTTGGGTGTGTTTGAAAGTGTTTACTAAGGTTTGGGAGTGTTTGAAAGTGTTTACCAGTGTTTGGGTGTGTTTGAATGTGTTTACCTGTGTTTTGTGTGAATATCCAAAATATAACCTGTGAAATATATCGTAACTAGTGACTTGTGCACCAAATGCTGCAAACTAATTTCTTTAGAAACTTCAATAATGAATTTTTATATTTATTTTACATGACCATCTAAACTGTAGCCTGTACAATAGTGTAATTCTTAAACGAACTCAGAACTCCGACTGACTCACTGACTCCCACTTACTCCGGATTACTCACTGAACCTGTCTTACTCACTGACTCCGAGTAACTCACTGGTTCCAACTGACTCACTAAACCCGACTGAGTCCTTACCTACGATTGTCACTAAATCCGACTCACTCTCTGACTCCGATTAACTCACTGGCACCGACAAACTCACTCGCTACCACTGACTCACTGGCTACGACTGACTTGCCCCGACTACTCAGACTTACAAAAATGATATTCATTAATCATACAATCCATGAATATCCAAACTAACCTGTGCAATAACTCAAACTATACAAGCGGCCATGACCAAACCATCAAAAACATTATTACTTGATTTCCACAGAGCCTGAATATCGAACCTAAATTCTGTGCAACAAATCTTCACAAAGCATAAATGCGGCGATGACCTAACAATGGAAAAGTCAAATAAATTACAGAGACCATGAATATCCAAAATATAACCTGTGAAACAGATGCTAACTAGTGCCTTGTGCACCAAATGCTGAAAACTAAGTTCATTAGAAGATTCAATAATAATTTTTATATTTATTTTGCATGACTATCTAAACTATAACCTGTACAATACTATAATTCTTAAAAAAGTATACATGAGGCCACGACCAAACAACCGAAAACTATATTCCATGAATTATAGATACCATGATAAATATATCAAGCGTGGAGTAATACTTAAAGTAGGACTATTCAAAAGACCAGGAACAAATAATCAAAATGTCCTTCCATTATATACGGTGCAAATTGATATCGAAAATATAACGTTTAGAATAATTTTCAACAACACATTCATGCAGCCACTACAAACAATCGAAAAAAAAATCTTTTACTAATTTTTTTACAGATTGCATGAACACCGAAAGCATTATAACCTGTACAATACACCCAAAGAAATACACTATACATGGCACAAGGATCAAAAAACCGAAATATACAGTTTCATTAAATAAAGCATGAATGTCAAAAAAGTATAACCTGTGGAATAATTATAAACAAAATACGTCTATAAATGCGACCAGCATGATCTTTCATTAATTGCAAAGTGTATGAATATCGAAATTATTATCACCTATGGAATAAGATTAACAAAGTATACAAGTGGAAACGACGAAACAATACCGTAATATTATGACTTTTACAGAGTGTATGAATATCGAAAATATTATAACGTGTGGAATAATCCTTACCAAAGAATAAAAGCGGCCATGACAGAATATAAGATGGCATTTAATTAAATTCAGTGTATGAATGCAAAAAATATTAATATGTGCAATATTAAATCCTGACAAAACAAACACACGGCCGGGGACAGTTCAGTGGTTCACCAGCTCTGGTACATTCTGTTTCTCTAACTATTTACAAATCTAGTAACTTCAGACAATTTTTTCATTAGTCACATGATCTCTTTCACACAGTCAGCTGATTGAGTTCATTTGTTTATAGTGATTGGTAGGTATTGTTATTTCAGGTTAGAAGGCTAAATTGTTTGTGTTTTGGTTTTCATTTATCTTTTCGGTTGAAATTCCATCAATTCAAAGCAAATTAACTATACTCCGTATGATTAATGAATATAAGGATATATTAGTCGGTGATTTTTCAAGCATATAAACAAAAAATGATAAAGTAAACAATGGACGAACAATTATGTAATGTGTGAGGCTATGGAACTGATACCTCAGAACAAAGATTACGCACACGTTAGGGGTACTTACTGGCCCAACATTAAGAAAGCAACTCTGGTAAGTACCAATTCAGGTTCACAGTATCATAATATGACCATATTATGTAGCTAAAGAGTATACTGCCGACATGAATGCCACTTATGACTTAATGAAAAATTCGCTTTTTTTCCTCCAGTTTTACATTTCATCTATTCATAAATTAGTGTCGTTTTATATTTAATCCGTAGGCTAAAATTGACAATGTCGGAAGAACTGTCAGTGGAGGACGAAAGCTAGCAAAAATTACTGCAGTTGATGAATTGGTATTACATTAGGAAAAAATTCTGCTAGTATTGCTGGTCTAGAACAGAAAATGAGGTGACATTGGAAAATAACCAACATCCCGATTTGTAGAGCAATTTGTATTTGAAGTTTGCTGATAATCCATGGCTTCTATTTGTTTCTCTTGTTATGGCAGGTCCCACTATATTTAACTCTCCAACCTTTCCAGCACTTTACCTAAACTGTTCATTATATTAAAACAATGCTTCCCTAGAGGAATAATAATTGTTTCTTTTCGATATAGTTTTAGCTCTTCTCACAACTTCATCGTTTCAGTCGGAATCACTAAACCACATAAGTTATATTAAAAAAATAATTACAATATTTTGTTTCGATTATCTGAGAAAGGTTGTCACTGGTAACTGATAATGTAGAAATCACCGGTCTTTGAAGTCTTGTAGGAATATTCCTCTTGAATACTAGTATAATTAACTAGATTTTCATTTCGAGAAACAGAATCACTTATGAACTGGTGAAATCGACCACTATTACTAGTCTGTGATCTGGTAACTACTACTTTACCCTTGCAGTTTTCCAGAAACACAGATGTGTAAAATAAACTAATATTACTACTGTACAGACCAGTGGCGGCTCGTGACGTAAAAAGTGCATGAAGCAGTGTTACGTCGACTTGTAATTTTATAACAAAAATCATGTATAGGCCTATGTATATTAAATGCCGGTATATTTAAAATACGTGACTTTTATGATGACGTTAATAATAATGTAATCATAAATTAGCGGTAATACTAATACATAATTAATCATACCAATTTTTAAGACAAGTTCAATCCTTGTGTTCTTAGCAGGGTATCAGTAACATCGTCGTGGAAACGCTGATTTTTCATAATTGTGTGCACAATTTGCTTCTGCATGGAAATATTTTGGAGTGACGAGAGCCTTTCTTGTGACATGGAACTACGCAAATACAGCAGTTTTTAATACGATTCATGGAAGAAAAACTTCTTTTCGCGGTCAAACTTGTTAATAAACAGCCCTAAATCGTTAAATCACACGCGATAACACGCTAGAAATTGCACTTCACACATCATCTCTGTATTCCTCATCTTTCACTGTTGCTACCTCTCGTCACTGGAACTCTCTGCCGCCTGGAGTCAAGGGCTGCCGAACATTGAAATCTTTCAAATCCAAGTTAGAAAATTATCTTATGACGAGTTGCCAAACTAACTTACTATTGTGACAAGTGTTTTATTGCATATTTCCACGAGTAGAAATGGGTAAAGTCGATCAATGGGTGTATAATCGATCATTTGCGATTGTTATTGAAAATTATATATTATCTCAGTTACTTGTTAAAATTTTGTTATGCTGACGTCATTGCCTGTCATTGCAAATGTAAGCGAGAGGATAACAAAAAGCCTGCGCATGCCAACAATGGGAACATAGTGTGATTACCGTTGAAGTGAAAATTGTTATTCTCAACTTTTTTCTCCTAAACGAAAACAAAGTCTTACAAACTCTAAATTATCGTCAGCAGTGAAAGGAGACAGGAAGTATACGTAAGTACTTTTGGTTGAGATTGTACCACAGTCTACTATATACAGTCACGAAGCTTGGGATGATTTTTTGGAAAAACTCGCGATAGTTGCTAGCCGCTTGGAGCGCTATGAGTACTAGGAACAATAGACTGTGCCACTGCCATCGTGATCTAATACAGGCCGTAAAGCAGACCATGTACCTCGCTTAACCCGATCACGAAGGGCTGCGTTTCAACCATATAAATTAGTTTGAATCCATAAACAGTAATATGTGTTGCTCTAAAATGTAGTGTAATTCCATTAATAAAATTTAAAACAATGATTATGAGACACTTCAGACATAATTCACTTGCGAGTAATATTTTGCTGTGAAAATTACGTTGTTCGTATGTGTAATACCTGCCTTTATTTCGATTAAATATTGCGAAATTCTTGTACATTCATTTATGCACGATTCAATAATTTTCAATTGCACCGCACGGATATTTAGATATGTTGAAATTATAGTTACCACTTGCCCTTTCTGTCTAAATTTAGTGATCTCCAATGCCTTGCCATTCATATGAAAATTATAGGTTATGTTTACTATATTTAACATATTCCTAAATTCGCAATCATACATTATAATTAAGCATAATGTCATGTATGATACCCCGGACATTCAATTTGTCTGTATTTTTATACTACAATTGAGTACTGAATTATTGTATTTATCTATTACTTAAGAGACGAAGTAACAAAATTGTACGTACACTAATTACATAGGAGTGCTATGGTAAATGTTTTGCCTAAAATTAAGGAAGGTAGATGTGCTAAATTGAAATCACAATATAAATTCTTTTTTATTAAACCTCAAAATAGCTTCCATTCTAAACTTGAAATATTGACGCGAACAGATTATATTAACATGTAAAATTCTCTGCACATTAAAATAACACAGTTTTGTAATTATTTCTGCAACATATTATGCAACAAGAAGTAAACGGAACTTATGGACACATTACACTAAATAAAGCTTAGCAATGATACGCAATAAAGTTATAATATAATATTTCACTGAGCTCCATACACTGAAATAGAAAACCCGAACAAACATTACGGCCTGGCCTAGATCGAAAAGCTATGTAAACTGTGAAATGTTCGTTATCGGTTGTAATAAATGTAAATGGCTAAAATACAATAATCTGAATAATGTTATGGGACAAGGAGATGTTTGTAGTACTATAAATTGTAAGAAAAAATGGGTTAGAGTTATCCTTCTTCCGAAAGTTCCAGGAAGGTGAGTTTATAGAATATAATATATATTTTATGAAAGTAATATATAAACCTTATGTATTTCCTATTTCAATAGTGGAAGGAAGGTGTTAATTTTTTCAAAAGAACACGATATGGAAAGTACAATACATTTTATGGTCTGCTAGGGAAAGAGTCTGTGATGAGGCGATAGTAGCCATCCTGGTGGTGAGCAACTATCTATGGATGCATATTTCAACTCTCTATGTTTGCTTATTTAGTAAGTATTAAGCTTCGTGACTGTATATACTAGACTGTGATTGTATCCTGAAATAATAGTTTTTCAATTCGTAAATGTTAGTATGGAAACTTATTATTTATAAAAACTTGTACCTTTGCAGGGTTAAGTCGATCATGCCACCGACCTACTCGAAGCAGATAGGACCAGCAGGAAGAATAAATTTTTTCACCGACATACCTCAAACTAGCACTTATAAACAGAAAAGTGTCATAGTATAGCTTATATTGATGTGATAGTGAGGAAAGAGGAAGACGAATTTATCGTGAATTTCTTGCGTAAGAGAAGCACTGCAAAAGGAACGTATTTTGTATACCCCTCTGTACCTGACGATGGGAACAACGTAGTTTCTAAAGTGACATGAGGAGGGGAAGATTTCAAATAACATCTGATATAAACCTAAGCAATGTTGGATTGCATTTTAGATTATAATCGAAGGGTGGTATTTCAATGTATATTTTGATTGATTGATTTATTTATTTATTTGTTTATTTATTTATTTATTTATTTATTTATTTATTTATTTATTTATTTATTTATTTATTTATTTATTTATTATTTATTCATTTATTTATTTATTTAGTTACTTACTTATTCATTTATTTATTTATTTATTTATTTATTTATTTATTTATTTATTTATTTATTTATTTATTTATTTATTTATTTCATCAGGTTGATATGCGAAGTATTAATTTTTTATGTTTTATAAATTGGCAATCATAGCCACGTTTGTACAGTGGAGACCTATAGGCCTAATTGTATCGAATTGTATGATCACAGTAACAAAATATACCCTATATAGTCCTATAGACTTATATAATAGATTATTATTGTTTTCTACACCCCTTATAACAAATAAAATACATGTAATACACTTAATTTTTTTAAACATAAATAGTGATCGACTTCACTTCGCAATATTTTAAAATCGATCTTAAACTAAAAATTCAATGGTGATCGACTTTACCTTCGATCACAAGTAAAATAAAAAAAATCACACTTTGGTAAATTGTAATTCACATCTTGTAATGTGATTTCATAAGTGAAGGATATGACGACAAAGTACTATTTTCTGAGGAACTTCGCTCCATTGCATAACCTCAATATCATTAAAAATTGCAAAATTTTGATCGACTTTACCCTTATTCACATTTTTTTATGTTCTAGTGATATTTAACTTCTTTCATCTTTTCGTTTTCTACTTCCCCATGCTGGTATACATTCAATGCGACCTTCATGCACACTCGCTCACGAAGTCGCGCCAAATTTAACTTTCTATATAGGTTAGAGCAGTACCTACAACGCTAACACCATAACCAAGTTTTAGAATTCCTCTTACATTATATTTCCACTTTTCTCAAGACTCGTACTTGCTTCTTTAGCAAAACAGTTATGAAAATTACAAACATATTCATTTAGTATAGGTTTTCTATGGGCGAAATTAATTTTACGCTTTCAAATTTCTGTAATTTTCATTGTTAGAGTTGACTACTGCGGAACGCTGTGAATTCGTTTCCTCTACTATTTCACGTCTGTCCAAAGCAATGCTATTAACTGTTGCCATGGTAACCATAGCTGAGTGAAACACGAACAGGAGAAAATTGAGCTCACTTCACCAGTCACAATGCAAGAAGTGGATTCCCCGCCGCCATGTTCTTCTTCAGAGCGGCTCCATTTTTTAACTTACATAAACATAAATATCATAAAATTAGTCCAAACAAACGGAAATGATCTCATGCATGAACAGCGAGACTATAACGTGTGGAATAATTCCCAACAAGGCAGATCTATACCTGCCACAAGGATCCAACAATTGAAAATAAACATTCACTAATTACAGAATCCACTAATATCGAAAATATTATAAACTGTGAAATAATTCTTAACCAAGTACAAAAGAGGCCATGCCTAAACAGTCGATAACTATGTTCCATAACTTACAGAGTGCAGTAATGACGAAAATATTATAACGTGTGGAATAATTCTTCATAAACAAAGCCTATAGAACGAACAGTCTAAAATTATATCCCATTAATTCCAGACACCTTTAATATCGTAAAAATAATCCGTGCAATAATTCTCAACAAAGTATGCCTATACATACGACCAGAACCAAACTATCAAAAATAATCTTTCAATAAATAGTGTCTATGAATATCGAAAATATTGTAACGTCTACAATAAATAGATATGGCCGGGACCAAGCAGTCGAAAACTAAACTATGTTCCATGACTTAGAGAGAGAGTGAATATCAAAAATAATTATAACGTGTGCAATAATTATTCTTAACAAAGTAGGCATATACATGCGACCAACACAAACATTCGATAATGATCTTTCATTAACTACAGAGTGTATGAATATTGAAAATAACGTGTGGAATAATTCTTAGCAAAGAATAAAGCGGACATGACGGAGCAATGCAAGATGACCTTTAATTAATTTGACTGTATGAATACCGAAAATATTAACGTGTGGAATAGTGATTCCTAAAAAGACAAACAATCGCAAATAATCTCATTAATTTTTATTACCGAATGCATGAATAGCGAAACTATAACGTGTGCAATAATTCCCAACAATGTAGATCTATACCGGTACATGCGACAAGGATCAAACAATTGGAAATAAATATTCACTAATTACAGAAAGCACGAATATCGAAAAATATCATCACCTGTGAAACAATTCTTAACCAAGTATGCAAGAGGACATGACCAAACAATCGATAACTCTGTTCCATGAATTACAGAGTGCAACAATATCGAAAATAATGCGACGTGTGGAATCATTCCTATCAAACTAAATCGATACATTCGGCAAGGATCAAAGAAACGAAAATAAGATTTCATTAATCACACAATGCATAAATATCGAAAATATAACTTGTGAAATAATTCTCAACCAAGTATACAAGAGGCCATTGCCTAACAATCGATAACTACGTTCCATCAATTACAGAATGCAGGAACTACGAAAATATTATAACGCATGAAATAATTCTTAACAAAGCACCAAACAATCGAAAATGATCTTTCATTAATACAGAGTGTATGATTATCGAAACTATTATCACCTGTGAACTATAGGCTATCTTAACAAAATATACAAGCGGCCATCACGGAACATTACAAATTACCTTTACAGAGCGTATGAATATCGAAAACATTATAACGTGCGGAATAATTCTTAGCAAAGCATACAAGCGGCCATGACGGAACAATACAAGCTGGCCTTTAATTAATGTGAGTGTATGAATACAGAAAATGTTTACTTGTGGAATAGTAATTCCTAACAACACAAACATCTATGCGGCCACGACAAACAATCGGAAATAATATCATTCATTTTATTACTCTATGAACAGCGAAATTATAACGTGTGACAAATCTGGAATCAACTCAATGAAAAGAAACGACAACAAATTTGGAATTATGTCAATGAAAAGAAACAACAACAAATTTGGAATCATGTCAATGAAAAGAAACGACAACAAATTTGGAATTATGTCAATGAAAAGAAACGACAACAAATTTGGAATCATGTCAATGAAAAGAAACAACAACAAATTTGGAATCATGTCAATGAAAAGAAACGACAACAAATTTGGAATTATGTCAATCAGAAGAAAGTCATTGCTTCTTGTTCACGTGAACATTTGTTTAAAATTGAAATTATATTAGTTCGACCGCTGAAAGTGTTGTAATTTAAGCAGGTTATGTGCAGTTACCCTTGAAAGGAATGAGACGACTCTTGGTCGTCGGCAGTTAAAGTTCTACAGCGCGGTTCACTCGATATCGACGTAACGATACATAACATGACAAATACAGCAAGAATTGTTACGAGGACCACAACAAGGACAAGGACCAAAATAAGAATCACGAAGAAGACAGCCATTTAAGGCCACGATTTCACAACATAGCTAGGGTCACAAGCTATCATTGCTTCTCTGTACCGAATGACAAATGCCTGCTATGGGATCTACATTCTAGACTGCTGTTGTCACTGTCTTGTCTCGGTAGCTCATATTGTAGCGTGTCGGTTCCACTGCTTAACCGAAACGTCTCGTGTTCGATCCCAGGTGAAACATTTTTTTATTGAGGTGTAATTAATTTCATCATAGTTCCTAGACTATCTAATTTGTAGAAAAATATGAATAATTTATGCCCAATCTGGGTCTTACAAGTGGGCTGAACCTCGTCAAAAAAAATTAATCTTACTTGAAAGTTAAGAGTATTTTTTCTCAAACAAAAATCACAAGAAACAAAAAGAGACCTGTCAACTTAAAATCTTGTCCACATGCCATCAGCTTCTATTACAGCTCTAAGTCGGTCCGGCATGGATGTCACGAGATTGTGGAATAAATTATAATCCCCGGCGAGATCTTCCCAGGTGTCAACAACTTGATCCCACAATTCGTCTCGATTTCGAGGGCGTCGGTGGGCATAGGTGGCTATACTTCTCTTTTTCAATTCCGCCCATAAATTTTTGATGACATTCAAGTCAGGTGACTTCGGAGGCCAATTAATGATTTCGATCTCGGGTCTACTTTGAAACCATCTTTGAATGCTTGCGGCATAGTGCACGGGATGGTTATCCTGTTGGAACAGCAATGTTCCTTCGGGAAAACGTTCTAGGGGCGGAAGGAAGGAATATATTTTCCAGAATGTGCTCGTAAGTTCCCGTATTAAACCGGCTATCGATGCGTTCTATAACGCCAGGTCCATCGTAAGACATCCACCCCAACACGATATCACAGTCTACTATATACAGTCACGAAGCTTGAATTTGAGGATGCTAGAAACAATAGACTGTGACGGTACTATTTTGCATTGCCTGTAATGAGGCGATATTAGCGATCCTAGTGGTGAGCAACAATCTAATGTTTGCATATTTACTACGTATTGAGCTTCGCGACTGTATATACTAGACTGTGACAATATGCCAAAGCGCCCCGATCTTTCACGTCGGTGCACATAGCGCTGATCATGTGGGAGACCATCCTCACGATAGACACGGACAGGACTTTCGTAATCACTCGAGATGGTTGTTTCGTCGAAGAAAATTACATTTCTCCAATCGAAATCCACTCGGTTGGTAACGAAGGCAAGACGGTCGACAGCTTGTGCTTCCCCCAATATTTCCATTTGCGCAACCCTCCGGCTCCTAATACCGCGGTTCCTCAACCTGCTGATCACAGTCTGTGAAGAACCGGGAAAGTTAGATGCTGCTCTTATTTCGTTAGCAGTCCGAAAGGGGTCCTGTCGAACTTCCTCGAATAAGAGAGCATTCTCTTCCAATGAAGAAATCCGGGGACGCCCAGGAATAGGGCGATTTTCGACCTCCCCTCAATTTTGGTAACGATGAACCCACCTCTCTCGGCTGTACTTCCAGAAACACCGACCAAACGGCCAGCAGATCTAGCCCCATATCCAGCCTCAACTAGAGCTATAACTCGCTGTCTCACGTCACGTCGGTTCGCCATTAAGATGAGAAATGATGGATGATGATAATACTTTAGTGTAGACAATGACTATTTAACGTGATATAGAATTATTGAAATAAGGGTCATCTTGCACAGTAAGAGTTAATAAATCAACTCTAACTTAAATATTTAAATAACAGGATATAACAGGAAGTCCAATTGTTGCGAAGCTAATCAAATTAAATCTAATTACATTAAGTAAACAAACCCCAAGTTATGACACCACATTGCTGCAGCTAAATTGTATGTTATTAACATAAGATTGAATAGGTCCGTGCTTATGTGTTGGACGACAAAACCAAGCATCGAAAAGTTCGAATCTTGCCGAGGAATGTAACTTCTTGCTTTTTATAATGTAAAACAGACTTCTAACTACAATCATTCATATTTCTTAATATTTATTAATATTTATAGCCAATATTGAATTTGTAAAGAAAAGACTTTAGAAATCTCATATGGAATTTGTGATCTGTAGTGACATAGACATAGATTATCTCTCGGAACTTTTCCGCAAAAGTAAATTAAATTCACTCCTTGAAACTGGAAATCTTAGTCGTAGACTCATTTCCCCACCAGCATACAGGCTGAAGTAGCACAGCCATTGATAAAAGTTTTGTACACTGAATTAGACTGAATTCCTATTCGGCAGCACCTATAATCAATGGGTTATATGAACATGATAAACAAATCCTGTTTCCATTGTTACTGAACAATTTCAAAATATTAATTTAAAAACTAAAAAGGTCGTAAATGCTGTATCTAGTGATTATTTACATTTATGTCTACAAAATGAATCTTGGAAAAACGTATATGTTACTGGAACTACTGATATTAAGAGTAAATGTATTGTATTTTTCACTTCATTTCAGAATCACTTCAGTGGATGTTCTCCACTCAATGTTGTGAAAAAATTCAAAAGTAAAATTATGTAGATAATACAGGGACTTAAAAATCTCATGTATTAAAAAGAAGAATCTATATGTAATGAGCTGCAATGTAACTATCCTCATATTCTTAAATACTACAAGAAGTACAGTGTAATTTATCAAAATTTATGAAAGAGGGAAATAGAATACATTTGAATAGAAAAGCACAAAATCCAGATAATGCAATTGAAGCTATTTGGAATTTTATTAAAGTTAAACTTGTAGATATCCTAAGAAAGAAAATATTTTTTCATTAAAATTAGTGATTACAAAGTAGAGGATCCCAAATCTATTGCAAATTCTTTTAACGTCTTATAGTATATAGTACAGAAATATTATTGACAACTTAAACATTCAAGATTTTGCAAAAGATACTGCAATTGGTTACTTAACAGATGCATTTAATAGTTAGTATTAATATATGTAATTAACCTTCGGACTACCAAGCGGGGTCAGAAGAGACCCCGAAGCAAATTTTTTTATTATTTTCATATGAAAACGTTAGTTGTGCACATTGATACTTCTTGTTATTGTCAGAATTGTTTATCACGTCATGTCTGTCATACTGGTTACATAAGTGTTCCATCCCTAAGAGAATAATATTTATTTTTATTCAGTGGGGTCTCTGTTGACCCCTCTTGGTAGTTTGTGTTGTACAAAATTTTTGTCACCAGTTTATTTTCTTTGCTCATTGTCGTTGTTAGTAAGCCTTTCAGGCATCTCAATTGTTTGTCCCTTGCTGTTGGGAATTTGTCTTCACTTTTATTTCAGTAGATTATTGGTTTAGATTGAGTCGTACACGATTACTCTTCTTGATACATAAAAATGTCAGGAAGGAAAATATCCATGACGCTGCAGACCTTTGCAGAGCCAAGACCCACTACCCGGCTGCTGGCCTCACATCCACATGCCGAAGCAGAGGTGGACGATCATCCAACCAGAATGGAGGTATCGTGTGTTTAGCACGATGATCCCCCCAGCCGTTATAGCTGGTTTGAGAAATTGGATTTTCACTACCTATCGTAGCTCCCCAAGTGCATCACGATGCTGGGTGGGCACCGGTCCCATAGACTGGCCGAAATTTCGTGAGAAAATTTCTTCTTCCATGAGGACTCGAACCAGCGCGCATTCCGTAACACGAGTCTTAGACCTCGACGACACGGCGCAGGACAGGAAAATATATGACCTACATAATCAGGAACATGTTGTTGAAGTGACTCATATGATACAGAGTGAGAATGAAGACGTAGTTGATCTGTCAGAATTAGAAGAGACTAATAGAAGAGGTTGAAGAAGTAGCAGATGAAATAGAAAACAGTGATACTGATGATGATGTTGGTGAATATGAAAATGATGATATGCAGATTGATGAAAATGATAGAGTAAAAATGGAATGTCTTGGTCTAAAAGTCCAACAAAAGCCACGCGACGTACAGTTCAAAATATTGTTGCAGCGCCTACGGGGCTTACATGTGCATCTCAGAGAATTCAGACAATGAATTATACTTTCAAGATATTTTTGGTGATAGTATTTGAAAAATTGTAGTAGACGGTACTAATAAAAAGACACAGGATTTTCATGAAGAATGAAATACAGAGAATCCAGAAAAGCAGAGACAATGGGTGCCGACAGATGGCGATGAAATGTGTGCATTTTTGATAACCTTGAGTGTTTTGAAAGCTAAATGGTAGTCATAGAGTTCTTATGAACTACAGATTCCATGTACAAAAGACACATATTTCTTGCTGCAATATCTCAAACACTATTTCAGCATTTATCGACATTCATCACATTTGATGACACTAGTACAAGAGACGAAATGATAAACTGGTTGATATCATAGATATCTTCAGTTTGTTTTTCGACCACTGTAAGTTCATCTACTGTAAGATGTGAATTAGGATTGTAGCTGAACAACTTGTTTCTTTTCGAGGACGCTGCCCTTTCATTGTTTATATGAAGTCAAAAGCTGGTAAGTACGAAATGAAAATTTGGGCCCTGGTTGATGTAGAATCAAGTTACGCAATAAACTTCTAGCTGTACACTGGAAAAGAAGAGGCTGCGTCTGAAAAAATCAATACCAAAGACTAGTGTTTGATCTAACCAGCTGCCTACAAGGAGGATACAGCATTACAACAGATATTCTTTCTTACATCTATTCCACTTGCAAGTGAACCTCACAAGAAATATTTGACACTGTGTGGAACAATGAGAAAGAATAGGCAAGGAATACCCAAGGTATTGTTGCCTAGCCCTAAAATGGGGGGGGGGATGTCGGGGTGTCAATACTATGGACAAAATACATACATACATTCATTCAATGTCTCGCGTCTCCCTATGGGGAGCATAGGGCCACAACAAAAGAGCGCCATTTTGACCTATTTGCGGCCAAGGCCTTCGCTTCTCTCCAGTTCTTCCCTAGATTTTGGGCTTCTTCTTGAACAATCCGCCGCCACGTTATCCTGGGTCTTCCTCTTCTCTTACTCCCCAGAGAATCCCATTCGAGTGCTTCTTTAGTAATGTTTCCTTCTGGGCGTCTCAGATTGTGTCCAATCCAGCACCATTTTCTTCTCTTTATCTTCAGATCAATGGGCTTCTGTTGCATCTTCTTCCAAAGTAATGTATTGGAAATGACGTTCGCCACCATACCCCCAATATGTTGTGTGAACAACGATTCGCAAATGTTTGGAGCTTATGAGTGAGGTATTTTGTTACTTTCCAAGTCTCACTGCCATAGAGAAGAACTGATTTTACGTTATTCTCAAACAAGCGCAGTCTATGGACAAAATGGTAAATGAATATTCTATGAAAACAACAATAAGACGATGACCTTACGTCTTATTCGACATTGGGTGTCTCAATTCTTATATAGTATGGAAGGCGAAGAATCCACATCTTCAGTCAAGTTCTACGCATGGAAGAAGGAACTTTCTGTTCCAATTTGGGAAGGAGTCGATCATTCCGAAAGTGAAACGACTTCAGCATCCCACTGGATTTCACAAAACAGCAATAACTGCTATGAGATATCTTGTTCCTGAGCGAGAGCCTATGGGAAGAGAAGATGGTGAACCTCTAATCAAGCTATATAAAAAAGCTGATGTCAGTTGTGCCCTAGAAAAACGACAGGAATGCTAGCGAATCCTGTGAAATGTGTAAAAAAATGCATGTGGGAAAGCCATATAAAGAAAATAACCAAAACAGTGAGCTTTACAAGCAGTGGAACTGTGAAGTGGACTTCAGATGTGAAATTTGTTGCATAAATTCCTTCTATTCAGTTGTACACCCTATTTATTTTTTGTGAATATTTTTGCTTTATTGTCAAAAGTATATTTGCCCTAAATTAGTTTCAACTTTTAATTTGAACTCACGGAAGAAATTGCGAAAAACTTGAATGCATGAATTCGAAATATGAAAAAGTGTACTAGAGAAGGAAATTTCAGTTAGATTAGAATATAATTGGACTTATATTGTTTACGAACTCATGGATTAAATATGTTGTATTTTCAAAATGCACTATATTATAATTTCCTTTAAGCATTTTATTACATATTGTTTTCATTGTTCTTTATAAAGCAATTTCTCCTCGGGGTCTTGACTGACCCCACTTGGCAGTTGGTGTTGGTCTTAGAGCTTGGTAGTCTGAAGGTTAATCAATAACTGCAACAGTGCTTATACATTCAATCATAACATGAATTAAATTGAATGCACAATAAAATTAAACACGTAGATAAAATAGTTAAAATCAACTGAAGGGGTGAGAATGAAATAATCCAAAGCCACACTTTTAACAAAAATTGTTTTGTGCGAGTGCATTTATTACACATATGGGAAAGTTACTAATAAAATATTGTAATAATTACTCAACAAATGACATGGCCTAAGGACTGTAAACCTTTGTAATCGTTTGTCTGTGTGGCTTAGGAATATATTTTTAATTTCATTTTAATTGTTAGTTTTTAATATATATATATATATATATATATATATATATATATATATATGCATTTACATTGTATGTGTGTGTATATATATATATATATATATATATATATATATATATCGTCGGTTTCTTGGTAAAAGTGACCAAGTCACATTCCAAGGCTTCCAAGCATTATGAAAATTTAAGACATAATTTGATATTAAGAACTAATAATATAGCACATTTACCTTCAAAATAACTTATTACTAACATCTAAAAAAGTACAGTTATCTATGGATGGATCATTAAACCTTTAAATGGCCCTTTTCTAACAATTTTGCATTTTGGACTTGGTCACTTTTTACCAAGAAACCGACGATATATATATATATGCATTCATTAGATTAACGTTTATAATATTATAACTTGCAATTTTGTAATTTCTGTGATCATTAACACTTAATCTGAGGACTTTGTAAAACTCTATTTCAACGCTATTTAGAAAAAAAATCGTTCATATAGACTAAGAATCGAACTCGCTGTCTTCTACACAACACGCAGAGATCTTAGCGTCTGAGCTATTGCAACGACACGAAAGCTTTACTTTCTGTGCGGAGTGTCGATCTAGTCATGAAGGTCCATTGTCGATTTAACTACACGATTTACGTATATATTTATCTCTTATTTACGTAATATTATCATATTTTTTGCAGTTTTTGAAGTGAATTCCGGAACGATGGTAGTAACAAACCAAATAGCTTGAATCTAAGTAACTCAATATTCGTTATCTTATGTATCAGTGCTCTGGTCTCTGATCATGCGCAGTGTTTTACATCTGAGACTTAGGAATATTCAATCGTCTCATTCCTTTTGAGGGAAACTGTACCTTATGACAGACGGGTCCCGTTTCGATAACGGTGTGGTGTCATCTTCAGTGTCCTTCGAACTACTGCTGGTGCAGCTATAACTAAACCCTACATCACATCAACACAATCACACTAGAGTAGCATAGAAACATATATGGAAATACTACACATCACACCAAAAAGTCCACAGCAATACGAAATATAAAAGCATACCATAACATATACTTAATACATAATTACATACTCATTCGACATCATAATACATGCCACAACCATCCCCCACCATAAGAGCAACACAACCCCACACCTACAACTCACGAACGCAAACGCCGGAAATCAAGATCAGCTGGGACAGCAGCATTTCGAAGGACACTGAAGATGACACCACACCGGTGTCGAAACGGGACTCGTCTGTTACAAGATACGTAACCTGCTTAAATTATAACACTTTTAACAGCCCAACTGATATAATTTCAGAAGAAACTACAACAAGTTTGGAATTATATCAATGAGAAGAAACTACAACTATTATGTCAATGAGAAAACATTGCAACGAATTTTCCGGCATCAGAAAATGGACACAAGTGTTACTACGGTAGCCTGCATACAGTGCAAACAGTTTGTATCCTTCGGAGGAAAATATAATATTGAAATTAGGTTTTGGAGACGGAGAAAGAGACAGAAAAAGGATTTGGGGAAAATAGAATGAGAGAGCATGAAATGGGAATTGTGCATCTTTGGGAGTATAAAATTTGGAAGAAAAAAAAAGTGGAAATATTGGATTGGGAAGAGTCCTACAATCGCTTTTTGTGCTTAAAATGTTTTTATATTTAGGCTCAATGTTTCATCTCAACTCTGTCTCCGCCTTTACTCAGTTTCTTTTAAAGTTTTGATGCAGAAAAGAGGAAAATGTCTCCTTACAATAATAAGTCGTGAGAAAGGCTCCTTCTTTATGTTCCTAATCGACTGTCAGCCAAAAAAAAAAAAAAAAAAAAAAAAGACATTCACTTAAACGTGTTTTCCAAGCAGTATCAGTCAACAACCTGATCTTACTCCCTTTCAGTAAGATTGTGTCTTCATGCCGAAATTTTAAATCACATAATGTTAGAATTATAAACTGTAAAATAATTTGAGTTCATCATCATCCATGTTATGACATTTAAGCCAACGATCCATTATAGCAGGCATGCCAAAACCCTGCACATTATGCAGTAGTCTCTGTGCGATGTGCACTTTCTATTCCCCTACCTGGAGGGAGTGAATCGCCTTCGAGGGGAACGTGACAGGGCTATACAGACCTGCAACAGCATATCAGCTTTTCTTTCAGTAATGCAGTTTCAGTACGATTCGGCAGACAATGGGGAAAAAATGGGAGTATAAGGGTACAGTGCATCAGTTATTCATAGATTTCAAAAAGGCATATGACTCGGTTAAGACGGAAGTATTATATGATATTCTTATTGAATTTGGTATTCCCAAGAAACTAGTTCGATTAATTAAAATGTGTCTCAGTGAACCATACAGCAGAGTCCGTATAGGTCAATTTCTATCTGATGCTTTTCCAATTCACTGCGGGCTAAAGCAGGGAGATGCACTATCACCTTTACTTTTTAACTTCGCTCTAGAATATGCCATTAGGAAAGTTCAGGATAACAGAGAGGGTTTGGAATTGAACGGGTTACTCAATACTTTTATCACAACCAGAAGAACTGAGGAAGAGAAGGAAAACTCAAATAAAACCACTTCAAGTTGGGCTGATCACCCACTCGAAGGTTAGAGCGATTCAAAGAAACAATAATAGCCACGGATCGGACGGACTAAATAATAATAATAATAATAATAATAATAATAATAATAATAATAATAATAATAATAATAATAATAACAGTTTACAATCTTTGTAAATTGTAAACTTTGCTTGTAAAATTGTAAACTTCTGTTTCACAATCTTTGTTTGTAATGTTGAACTTTACAAAGGAAATCAAATCTTTACAAATTAAATTTTGCTCACTTTACAAGTATTCTGTTTCACAATGAAGGGTAATTTTACAAACGTGTAAATTGTACTTGCAAAATTAGCACATTTTCTACAATACCTCTGAGATGTGTAAAGTTTGATATTGCAACAAATTATGAATAAATGCAATAAAGAAATACTTATTAAATTAATTTTTTAATAACTGGATAATATTAAGAATTAAACTAAAGCAGTTTTGATGTTATTAAGGACTTCTAATGACTCAGACGAAGATATTGAATTTAGACTTAATCAAACGAAGACGTATACCTAAAATTCTCCGGGCAAGAATTAATAACTCGTTCGTATCATTGTATAAATTTAATGAAAGGTTTCGAACGAGTCCCGTTCTATACTTAAGAATACCGCGTAAGTATTTATATACGAAGACTGTATTTAATAAATACTCGCACGTAATAAAGAAGTTCCCTGCACCAAAAATAAATAATTCAATAATGCAATAGCCACACTACTTACGCGGTATTCTAAAGTCGTTTCGAGTCCCGTTCCGCTGGAATCTCTCCTACAAGATATGGGACATCATATCCAAAAGAGAAAAGTGATGCCGTAGCCCCTAACCTCAAAGCGAGAACTGTGTTGTTTTTCATTGAATGCATACTAGCTGTCAGTTCCGTGGGTTAGCAGATAAGCACGGAATTGCTAAGATATCAGTGTGCAAAAGTGCCCACAGGGTAGTTGATGTTGTTAAAAGAGTTAAATTCGGGCACATTTTTATCACCAAAATGTTATTTACAGAATTTTTATGCTGCTGATGGGATCACTAATGTTTGTGAGGTTATGGATGCAACATTAATAAATACTGATGGATCAAAAAAAAAAAAATGAACCTGAATTTGTGATAGACATCGTAATTATTTTATCAATTGCATATTTGTACGTGGACCAAATCTGTTATTTACTTATTTGACTGAATTTTGTGCTAACTTTGGTCATTTAAGTAATAGACGTATTGGTATACTCGACCAATCACATCACATCCATTGTCGCCAATATATAAAAATCTAAATACTTTTAATTTTTTTTTAACAATACTTTATATTTTCTGTTGGTGAAATATGAATCAGCAAGCTTAGAATAATCTATTTTAGTGCAAAATATAAACATATGTATCGATAGTAGTAAAAATACAGCGACTTCAGCTCTGCTCCTTAGCGATTTTTGTAAACTGTCGTTGGCGATATTGTGTAACCAATAATGCGTATTTGTAAATTTCTATAGCTGATTTTGTAAAGTTCGTCAGACTTTACAAACTAATAAAATAGCATTGTGAAACACAATTTATAAGCATTTGTAAACTTTTACTTGTTATTTGTAAATTGTTAATTTGTAATTTGTAAGGATTGTGAAACGGGCCCCTGGTAGAGGGGCAGAGAAGGCCTGACGGCCTTATCTCTACCAGGTTAAATAAATAAATAAATACTACTAATACTAAATACAAAACAAACATCAAATGATGATGAGAATGAATGATAGAAAATGGCAGTGAGATGAAATAAAATAATAATAATAATAATAATAATAATAATAATA